>OZ025191.1:1772861-1961773 GCA_964019065.1 Catostylus mosaicus
CAAACCTTCCTCCTAATTCTTAACATAAAGGTCAGTTGAAAATACGAAATTATTAAGCTTCGAATGAAGAAGAGATCAACAATGCCAAAAGGGGCAGTTCAGAGATTTATTGTAATTAAGGGTGTTAATGCTTGGGTTAGGTTTCAACCGATAGCGACGCCCAAGTTCATCCACTTTACCTATTAGTTTCACAATCTCATTCCAACATAATGTAGACGTAGTCAGCATATCAATAAACATTCTCAAATGCACTTAAGCAAATTCGCTTTCTTTTAAGTTGATAGTCATCAGAATTAACCAATTTCTTGTTGGGTGGCGACTAGCATGATCTGGCGAAGCAAATTTCAGCGACTTCAACTAGATGGGGCGGGATTTCAAGGGTGAACAATAAGCATAGGATAAACAAAGATTACGATAAATGAGACAAGAACAGTGGGGATCCTTCCATCTTGATTCTGAAAGGCGTGGAGAGGTAACGACGAGGTCAAATGCCATTGCGAATGACTAACATGATGTATTATCTGACACGTGCTAAGATTTTCAATGTAATAATTTCTACTTATGTTCTATTTACGTTCCATAACCCTAGCAGCATGATAATTGTATCTCGAGGGCTTACAAACCAGTTGCAAACAAGTGAGCTGTATTTCGCTTTCAGGATTGCATAATTTGCACCCTTTGGCTTCGGGGTGTTTATGGGAGCAAAAGACACTTAGAGATTGCTAGGGTCATGACCAAGGGTAGAAAACCCACGTGCATTATGTTATGCTCCTCCCCATTCCTAGAAACAGTTTCCAACCATTGACATAGCTACAATACAAGATGAACAAGAGAATGAATTAAGGAATGGTTTCATAATTTAATTAATTGATGAATAAATTAATTAATTAATGAAATTACTAACACCAAAATGATGTCAAACACTTGCACAGTATCATCTTTCATAACAGTTTTTTATGAAAGTACCAATCAATTTTTATTAAGCAAATTTTCTTCCAATTTTCAGATTGATGTGTTATCCTTTTGTTGTAAAATTCTCATATTCTTTTGAAGCGTGCTTTTTGCTTTTATAAATGTGCTCGACTGACAGTAAGCAATTTTAGACTGCCCCCAATGAAGACAACAACTCAAGAATTAAAAAAAACCCGAAATAAGTGAAGAACAGTAACATTTTCTCGATCTGCTTCAAAGTGTTGACCAAAATCTACGCTCGTGATTATAGAAGCGCACATCATCCACGGGAGAGAGGAGCTAGAGTTTAGAAAATCAGAATTAACTGATCATTACTGGCTTGGCGTTGTCCTAAATACTGGTGGGAAATGTTGAGTTCAGCATTGGTAACCTTTTTCAATTTTCTGTCGCCCATACAATTAGGGCTGCTTATAACAATAATCTTATATTTACACAAAATACACCATATTAAAGGATATTATGGACAAACACTATAATTTGAAGACAAAATAATACTACAAATATAGATTTATTTACAAGTTGAAGCCTCAACAATAATCTAAAATGCTAGTTAATGGCTGAAGAAAATTAAATAATGGTCTGACGGGAAATACTTCCATTTAAAAACAAGAAAATTATGTAAGAATATGGATGAGGAAAAATAAACGAAAAAGCAAAGGAAATGGTCGGTGTTTTTTTTTCATTATTGTACCATTCAGAACCACGAAAACAATGGGGGTGTTCTGTTTTTCATTCTATACTACATGGCGACGATTTTCAATTTCTCCGGAAGTATAGAGACCCACTAGTTACGGTAAAACTACGGTCACTCGGTCAATAGCTCGGGGAAGGTCCAGAAAAACAATAAAAACTCCTATTACAAACCAAACCCATACCTATTATCTATTGTCCCATGAGGAAGGTTTGCCTTTGGGTATGTTCTTATCTGGAGGAAGGGTAACAACTGTTCTGGACTTGCATCAAATTTTCTTTTAAGTCCCATAAAGGGGCAAGTGGCCCTGTAGAAAAATTCAATGTCCGCTTTCGACTGACACTTATTCTGTTTTTCAGCTCTAAAATGCGAAGTAACATGTATCTAAGATGAAAGGCCATTATCTCACCTTGTCGACAAACATAGGTAGGCATGTCCAAGTTCCAGGCAAATTTGCCAAGGACACGCCACTTGGAGACCACTTATCCTGGCCATATTAGGACTAAATGCTGGTTTACCATCGCTCAGACTGTTGCCCAGCAACAATTTAACTAAAATAAAGTAACAAAGAATCTTTTAAATCAGATAAAATCCAAAATGAAAGCATTATTCTCTCTTCCACCAAAGTAACAAAATCTTTTATAAGATCTTCGTAATGATTGCTGTAAAATTTAATTTCCGAGTAGGCATTTTGATCAGGGATTTTCCATCGGAAAAACTTTTGGTATTTCTTTATAGCGTGGATTCAGGTGCCTCACGGTAAACTTTAGAACTTTCTTCGAAAGAATTGGTAAGCGTTGACTTCTCATCATATTTTGATCCATAGATCTAAACAAGGAATACAGCACGTTAATAAAAATGCAAGAATAAATAACTAAGTCTACAAACATTTATTGATTAAGCAAGTTAAAGAGACAAGTAGCTTCATATTAATGAGATGTCTCTCCCAAAGCTACTGAAAGGTTAGGGCAACGGTTCCTCACCCAAAGCAAAATGAGACTAAGTCACTCAGTTTTCTTCAAGTTGCTTAGGGGCTAAGCTAGTCGCACCATGGAAGCTCAAAAATTGAGTTTCGTATTCATTCTTTAGAGATTCTGAATTCCAATTTGAATTATTTTCCACGATAGACATACTTTGACATCATTGGTAGTACGTGAGGTTCTTTGGTCTCGTTTACAACCAAGAGGGAATGGTACCGAGGTTAGTTAAAGGCATGAACTCTGCCATGTGATGAATCATTAGACCAAAAATTTTGAGATGAAGCAGGTTTCCCCTCTGTATATTGATGCATGAAAAACAGAATATGAAATATTGTATTGGTACGTAAATAGATAGAATCCTTTGAGAAAACGGAAGGCTTCTCACAAATTAAAATTTATATTATCAATACTTGCTTATTACAAAATCCAGGCATTTATTAAACTGCCTATTTTCTTCAAAATCACTGATATCAACACAAATTTTCTGCGAACGTTTATCGTCAAGACGAATGAATTGATTTCTTAAAATGTAGTTACTTGATGTAAACCAGGGTCCATCATGAGAAGGCGTGTGATATCAAGTGTGTTGAAGACATTGCAGGAATCTTGGAAAGATTGTCAGAGAAGAGCCCTTTTTAAGGTTGGATCTATGTCCATAAAGGGTAATGTCTGTAATATGAAAAAAGATTTTTTCGGGGCAGCGTCCTTCCTATCAGCAATCTAGCATCAATAGTGGTGACAATGATAAGTTCCCTTCGAAACGTCCCCCCCCCCTTCAATAATATCAAGTTGGCTGATCCTAAACTTTATCTGGGAAAATAATTGTATATAATACATAAGGAACTTGATTGATTCCACTAATGAAGGGGATGTTACGAAGGGCAAAAATGTCATTCAAATCTGCAGTGGATACCACACACAGTATAAAGTAGGTTTGTCACGAAAATTAAAATGAACAAAAATTGATTCATAGCATGATTAAAATGAAGAAGAAAGTAGAAACCTTGGAAAAAGGTGCATCGAAATTATCTCCATTTGATTTATAATCCAAGTAGGTGATTTGTGGGGCTTTCAGCATGTGCTGCTCCTTGGCAAAAAAATACTTGGTCAAAATTGGTAGAAAAGATATTTTAAAAATTGTTGCACAGCCAAATTTATAAATACTGCAACGTAAATTAAGTATAATTGCCAATGGCCATTGCCCCCCCCCCACCACTAATGCAACAGAGGGAATTGGGGCTCATAGTGGAAAGTGAGGTTTGATACTTCAATCAAAAATAACGCCATGGGCATTTGGGTGCTTGCAGGCTCCTAATTATTGTCGTCCAAATCGAGGCTGGAGCCAAAACCCTCTTGGGTGTAAAGAAATTAGTCATGAATTATCAATAAAGAAAACGTTAACATTTGAAAGTGAGTCCACCCCAGTGGCGTAGCTAATGGGGGCAGAGGGGTCAACACCCCCCCAGCAAGCTTCCAAAAAGGTGTTGGTCGGAAAACTTTTCAAAATATTTAAACTGTGTCGGATAATTGAGTAATATTTTCAGGTTTCGCCACTGCACCAAAAAATCATAACAACGCCACTGGTCCCCCCAAATACCTCACCGCTAGCTGCACCTTTATAGGCCCTTAGCTATTAAAATACGATGCTCTATGGATACATTACGCCACCCTCTACTCCTCCCTAACATCCCAGCATCGTGCACCGATAAACAGGGCTTCCGTCCTAACATAAACAACCAGTGGGAACAAACCTTTCTTGGAATGCTGCCTCGTTTTGAACAACAATTCAACACCGCATTTTTCAGTTTGATTTCAACTAGCAATAGAATCAATGCCAAGCACACACCAACTGCCAAAATGGCGCATAACCCAGACATGTCATGGAAACTTATTGAAGTGGCAACATTCACTTCCTCGCTACCCTTTTTGCATTCTGATAATTCATTCCACCATTTCAGTCGGAGACTTTGAATGTATCCTGTTTCTTTCAACTGGAATTGAAGAAGACAGGAATCAGAAATCTGCTAACTCTTACTCTGGTCTAGTATTTGCATTTATCAACCTTCCACATCAACAAAGAACAGGGGCGTGGTTTGGGTTTGGTGTCTGTTGTGCAGTTTTTAAGGTTTAGAACTAGCGATATAAACATCACTGGTACCTATCCTCGGCCTATCCACTTATGACGATAGCTTCCTTGGGTAAGATGTCAACACAAAAATGTGCCTCTCTCTCTACCCAGGAGTATAAATTGGTGCCTGGTACGTAGAGTAAATAGCTTAAAACAGACTATAAGCGGTCAATTTTCTCAATTGGTTTCAGCAACCTTCCTCACGATTGTCAGCCGAGGTGCCGAAAGGCTTCATGTTAGCTTTACGAAATAATCAGAAAGGTTTTCATATAAAAATTGCTTGGCAATGCTGCCTTAAACCCTTTTAATTGTTGAGAAGCAGAGTGCTTCATTCTTATGAACATTTCACAGATATAAAAGCATATAGGTACATATAGACGGTAACTTACGTGAAGGAGGTGAACAGATAAGTGATTTGTCCATTCAGATCGAAGTTGTAACCCAAAAGCATAGTTTTGCATTTCCAACACGTATTTTACAATCATCGTATCACACGGTTGTCTCGAGTTTAAATTTTCCAAGATTGGTTGGTCTCCTATAAAAGCCAGACCAGATTCCCTAACATTCTTAATTGCCGATTCCATTGAGCTCTGAAAGCCACCGGATTCAATAATTCTTTTATACATCTTGCGATAAAAGGAATGCTTTGACGTTTCAAGGAGTTTCGCAACAACACTGTCTTGTAATGTGCTGTAAAGTGTGTTCCCATCATTGACAACATCATCCAATGTAGTTATAGTCGAATCTGGCTTGGCGGCTGTGAAAAAAGGAACAAATCAAATATGAATAAGTTCATTAATGTACAATTGGGCAAAAGATTCAGTGGGATCTAGAACACAGTCATTACTTTAGAAACTTGATTAAAAAACCTTCTGAATTTACCTATTAAGTACCCTGCCATCGATGCAATATATGCCGCCATGACAACAGTTACAAAGAACCAGAACGAGGTTGATAGGGTCCTGCCGGCAATACTTCGCGGTGTTTGATCCGGTCCTTGCTGTAGCAACGAGGCAGTGACGAACCAGATCGCGTTGACAAAGCTGAACTCATTGCCACTATAATCTGGACTTGATTGAGCTAATTTACGATAACCCATGGGGCTGACTCTCTCGATGAGAAACATCATGAATGCAACAACCATTGTCTAAAAAAAAAGCAATCAAACATTTTAGGGTATTTCAGTTACAATTATATAACTCTGTGGACTGTTATAGAGATGGACGGCGAGCTTTGTGTTAGAATTTCATTAACTCTAGCCCTTTGACAATAATGGAGAATTGGGCTACAGTCTGCAGTGAGGATAAGGGCTGTATGATGTTGGGGTCTAGCAGCTCAGCTTCGATTAACCTTCCTCAAAAACTAGAAGAAAAATGCATAATCTTGGTGTGGCAGCGTTATTTTAGCAACTTTCGTCACGTTTCCAACTGTGGAAGCCCAATTTTGTCTCGTAAAAACAATACAACTTACAGCAACAATTATAGAGATCCACATTCCAAAAGTGAACGGCTTTAAAAATTGAAAGTATCCTCGACCATGAAGCTTCGGCTTTTTCATCAATACAGCCATAGTAAAATCCATAAATGAACTTGTAAAGTCTATGACACTCTCACGGGCTGAAGTCACAGTTAATGAGCCAATTGCAACATCAGCTTCCTGTAAGCACAAAATACATTGACAGAAACAAGGCGACTCTCTCAACAGTTACCATACAATAACGTTGCCTGGGACTTCCCCGAGACCCGAAGTCAGGTTTCACATGGAAGAAATGCATTGAGCAGGAGCCTTCTTGGCCTTCCAGTTAGCTAATCTCAATCTATTGAATCTCCTTGTAAACCCACGGGACCAAGAGAGTGTGTGCTAGTAAAATAAGGTCCTTTTCATTGATAGTAAACTGTAGCGTATAAATTGCAGTCAGTATTGCCAATAAAAATGATCATGAACGTTAGAAATTCTTCATGAGCGAAGATACTTTAGTATCAAATTGTAGGATCACTTAGCCCTGTCGTTCTCGGTGATTATACAGCTGTTCAATAACATTTAGAGCTCCCGCTCAGGTTGCAAGGGGTTGCAAGAGCTTATGATGTTAGCGCGCAAATGTTTAAATGCAAGTGTATCCAGATATTGGAGGGATTAGATTCCCCTTATAACAAATAACCAATTCTCGCTGAAGGTCATAGGGCCAAATGATCCCTCTGTTCATGAAATAGGTAGAAAAATTTTTGCTGTGAAAATGTTGGTGTTTTTGAAATCGTAGATTTCTTCCTATTGATGCTGGTCTTTAACGAATGATTTAATCATAGAATCATTTACATTGCACGCAAAAAAAAACGTTTTTATACTTTGAATCTCTATCAATAAAGGGTTTAATTTGCGACGATTTCGGGTCGATTTTTATTGAATTCAGATCGACACAGGGCTTTATGATACATTTTTAATCATTAAAAAAACTTCAACTAGGGCTAGATAGACATTTCAATCAAACATGCCAGCTACTTCCCCTTTTCATGTCGTCGTATTTTTTTCTGCAGTTAGTTATCAATTTCCGCTTACCTTTTATGATGGACCTAGCTTAGAATTTCCTGCAACGTACCTTTTTGATAAGTTCTCCAACCATGCCAGTCCACGTGGCATTGTTTTTCTTCTTGCCGTATTGCTTATCAGGTACAAGATACAGGTCATATTGAAAACGCAAATCTTCTGCTAATTTGTCCAGAAGATCTTTGCAAAATCCAGTGAATTTGTCATTTGGATTTCCAATTTTCATCAAGGGATCGTAGAACAAGAAAGGCTCTTCCTGCAAAAGCAACAATCACAAAATGAATAAAAAAATTGAAAGGATAATTGAGAAATGTGGTAACCAAAGCCAAAATAGTATGGCTACGTCATTCTAAGAGCAAGGAAATCGGCCTAAATGTGATTACCACGAGCGCTTTTACAAGTTAGGTGTAAATTTAAAACAAATTGAATCTTTAATATCAAATAAATAAAAAAAGGTGATAATCAAAATTGCATAAAAAGCAGAAACAAATTTTTACAAGGTCAAAACAAATAACTAATCATCTGCACCATTTTTTCTCTCAAATGGATTTCGATCCGAAACTTTTTACTTCTTCATTATCAATGATGTTTTTATACTCTGTGGAGTGTCGGACAAAAAGTTTATCAATTCAGGTGAATCATGTTTCCATGTTTTTATGAAAACCCATCAAATGTTACGAAATATAAAAAAAACTTTAACTCCTTTACCACTTTGGCCACAATCTTCAAACGCCTTCGTTTTGGTTGATAAGATTGCGATGAAGAGTATGTTGTAGGTTCTTCTTTTTCACACGAGTATCTTCTTTCTCTCTTCCTCAGCGAATCAGCATTCCATTTGAATGCTTCACATTGGACAGACCAAATACCTAACTGGAAAGTAAACATATGCTTTATGTACTGGCTAAATGTCCAGTTTAATCAACCAGCATCTCAATTACATCAAAGAAACTTGCAAAAGGCGACGAACAAAAACCAACAGGTTTGAAGAATCTAGTTCAAATTTCGACTGTTTACCTTATGTTTTTGACTCCTTGTAATTTCATTTGCATCGAGTATTGTAAGATTCCTATATTTCGATTTAGTAAATTTGACATCGCCAGTTACACCTTGAAATATCACCTGGAATTGTAAGAAACAAATAAATACAAAGGGCAGATCTAAGGGAGAGTGCTCTCTGATGGGCTATATTATCTACTAAGCATGCAGATAGACATTGCATTTCACACATAACGAATGTACAGATCAAACAACATCTTACCTCTAAAAAATAATCTTTCAATTCCTTACAATTTGGCTGTTTTCGCACTGGACAAAACCTTTGCGCTTTTGATGATATGATTTCGCATTTTTCTCTCTGCGACATCTTGGATGTAGCAAGTGCGATTGCAGTCAAGGCATCATGAAGCAGCGGATTTAGCTCCTAAAACAAACCATAACATACCAAGTATAGATACAAATACCTTGCCAAATTGCCTTGAAGGGATAGATCATGAAACCATTCCAATGGAACGAGTGGACTCTACACCGGAGTAGTAAGTCGACGAAGAACTGAATGGTTTGCCTTATGTGCATTAAAATGTGAAAATACAAAATGATAAAATTAAGAAATTTCAAGGATGTTTCTCCTGCAGGAAATTTCTTGATACCTTTTCCGCTAAAAGCAAGTCTTAGAGCTGATTGGATAGATCTAAGACAAACACGAAGTCCTACGAAAAATACACTTACAGATTCCCTATTTTGCTCAAGTGTTGAGACCATTTAGAACAGGCATATCATTCGTCTTGCCCAGATAAACATCGCTAGAGTGTTGATAACAGTATGGAAATTTGAAATAAATTACTTACATGTCTTCTCTTATGCCTGATAACAAATTCCTTCGTCTTATTAAACTCTTCCTCATCTATCCGAATAGAAAGTGTCCTGAATCCCTCAAAAGTTTGAAGAATATGCTTATTTGTTGTATCCTGCAAAAGACCACAACATCAAATTGCATGTTTAACAGACCTTATAGATTATAGATAATAGGTTATAGATTTTTAATACCGGTATCAAGAATGATACTAAAAAGAGCATATCTTTTCTGCAACAGACACTTACAACAGGAGATGGGAAAAGTGGGACAAGAACTACAGGGAAAAGGGGAGATGGTGCAAGTGGAGGAAAAGAGGAATAGAAAAAGTAAATGAAGGAGCAAATGCTTAGATAAAGATGAATTCATTATGGGGTAAGGAGAAGTGATATGAATAAAATAAATAAAGAGATAATGAGAGACAGACCATATGAATAGATTAAATCATGAATAGTAGAAAGACCATATTTATGAAGATATGAGAGAATCAACCAATATACAAGCGAGTAAATGAAGGAATGAATGCCAAATAAGAAAAAGACGAAACGAATTCATGAGCAGGTGGACAGAGAAAAGAAAGAAAGAAAGCAAGAATGAATGAAAGAAAGAATGAATGAAAGAAAGAATGAAAGAAAGAATGAATCAAAGAAAGATTGAATGAAAAGATGATTGAATGGAAGAAATAATGAATGAAGAAGAACTATTATTCTGCATGGGTGAGCGAGTAGGCATTCAAGAAAAGTTTCTGAAAATGAAGGTGGAATGATGATAAAGTACAAATATATCCTCAGTTGTTTATCGCATCAACAAAATATTAACAAAAGCTTACCAAGAAAGGGATCACCCATTTCAGTGTTCCAGCATCCAAGACGTTTTTCGATTTTGCCTATGATTTGATAGACAAAACAACAGTGAAGATCAATGTTATATAATTGGTTTAAGAAATCCGAGAAGAATGAAAAAAAAACCTTCTGTTAGTGATATTTAACTTTTGAAACGAAGCAGAATTACAATGTTATTCAACATATACCATTTTCATTAATTTGTATGCATTTTCTTGTTGCATGATGAGCAAAACTGTCATGGCTCCCGATTCTTTCAAATCCTTCAATGCAGTGAGTATGGACAACTCTTGAGTAAAATTGACGCTTGCGATAGTTTGAAAACTGAATTGATTGAGATACTGTTCATGGCTCATTATTGCCGTTGCAAATTCACCGAAACCAACTGTAAAGAAAAAAGAAAAGTAACTACAGTTAAGTGTTGCTATCTCCAATGTCTCGAACAAAATTTCAGGTCTCTCCGTTAAGGTGCACGGTTATTGAGTCACTAGCCTATGTCAAGTTAATATCTTCAGTAATACCTCGTTTCAGACGACATCAAAGCAAAATCTCATGTAATCAAAAAGTGGTTTTCAAAGGAGATCAATCTGGTTTTACAATTGTTCATATTATCAATATGAGATTTTGGTGATCAGTATTAGCCCCACCAATGACAATGCACCAATAATATAAGACACGGGCTATTAGGATACATCCTTTTATCATGATACGATACCTTAAAAAGACAATAAAAACAATCATTCATCTAGGGTGCCTGCTACCTAAACCATTTATTTTCTTAAACCCTAGTTTGTTTCACCGTATTCTCTGCTAATTTGAGGTTCCCTGCGGTTAGGAGAAAGGACAAAGTTTGCTTGATGTTGATGACACAATTGTACAACGATCAATATTGTGTAATAGATCCAATGGAAGGTATATGCTCTCTCTCACAAGATAACATTCCTCTATCAATCTCTACTTAAACACGTCTATACTTGACAATCATTCCAAAATCATTATAATATATGGCTCACTACCTTCTGTTATTACAGCAACTGCTCTTGGTCTTAACTCCCTGACCATTGCCACCAATGCTTGATTCATTATCGATGGATCTGGTCTCATGCTAAACATGTGATCACAGAACAGCTTTGGCTCATAACTCAACGTCACCATCGGAACACGAAGCATCTCACCGAGGATGCAAATTTGGCTGACGTAATGCGGAAGTAAGAAAACAGAAGCATTTCCAAGAACATACTTGTTGGGGCCATATAAGAAATCTAGAAAATAAATGCAGTTCATTCCAATTTTCATTCGATAAAAGACTTGTAATGCCGTATGAAAATAGTTGATCTTTTAAATCAAAGCGAAGACTAAATATGCAATATTATAAACCAATGCAGAGTGACAGTTCATTTCCACAAAGTTGCCACAAAAGGATTCGAGATATGCAGGCGCATAGAACCTGACATTTGCAGTCGATATAAAAGGGGTAATAACATAAAAATTCGAACCAACATTGATTTATGTCAGGCAAGAGAAATTAGAGCTTGAAATGAAGATAATAAAATAAGGATTGCGAAAGGGCTACTACGTGCATCGGTGAACCTTTCAGAGGCAAAAAAGGGAAAGTCAACCAAAAAATTAATCATATTGCGTCCCAATGCAAGAATACAAGAATACTTTTTCAATCAATCAGATTTGTTTAATAAGAAAGTTAACGTGAGCTTCCTTAAACGTGATTAATATGATGTTAAAGTGCCTGCAGTCTTTAGGAGGCCGATTCTTCACAGACATCATAACAATTAAAATGCAATTCTGCGCTATATGCTTTGCAAGAATGAGAACATTTATCTTTCATTAATCTATCTCAGATAAAAAACACCGTAATTCTAAAAATATATGTGCCTCGGAAAATATGTATGTAATTTTGAAGATTTTCTATTAAAGTGGAATTCTAATTAAAACCATCCATTATGGATCTTTGGATCCATTAACGCGATTTTCAGGTTTAAGAGTCAAGGTAACCAAATCAAACCAAGCAGTTAGTAATTGTTGCTAAGACAACCACTTAGAATTCAATTTGTTTACATGATTTGATGATACTTTTTCAATTAATTACCTACGTCATTATGGACATGATTTATTAAGCTGTAAGAGCATGAACTAAATATGAAATATTGGCTTAAAATCCTGAGAAATTGATTTTTCTATTTAAAGGAATGGTTGATATTTAAAGCAATCCACCGAAGGGGTAAAGATTGACAAGGATGCGAAGTAGTTTTTTTGATAGGTTTCTGTCTTAGGTGGATAGAATAAAAAACAGATTGTAGAATGAATGAAAGAAAGAGGATTGAGAAAGGAGAGTTGGAAAATGGGGCATAGGGGCATAAAGAAAAGATGATGGAAATGGGGAAGAGGGAATGGTGAAATAAGAAAGAATGGCGCTTGGTTACTAAAGAAAGAGGTGATTTAGTAATCCTCCAACATTTGGAGTAGGGGGAATTGAAATGAAAAAAACAATAAGTGCAAATGTTATCTACCATTTTGAAAAATGCCATGTGGATCAACAATGACTTTTTCTACAACTAATTTGATGAACGTGTGACGTAATACATAAGTATTAACGTAAGCGAGGCTGTTGTGAAGAGCCCTGTCAAAGCCTTTATCGAAACGAGGATGATCTTTGCTTTCCAGAATCACTAAAAAGAAGAAGCAAAAATTTGTCATTAGGTGCGAACAGAGCACAAAACATAGGCCTTAGTTCAATTTTCAAAAGCCACATTCATCTGTGGAAGGCCGTAAGAGGTTGAGAGAATAAAAAGGCCTGCAAGTGAGTAGCATGTTCCAGACAACATAAGAAGCATGGTCATAAAAAATTTAAGAGATAACGGTATGATCACAGAGGAAATGCGAAATGTAATTGAAATTTTGCCTAAACGCCTTTCAAAAGCCGTTTCTGATCTGATTAAACACGCAGAATTTTTCCTAACAGCTTTCGGATAAGCTGTTTTGTTCTTGCGTCGAAAATTCCTGCACTGAAAAACACAGTGTTGAAGTCGATGATGTCTTGAATATCGAAGATTATGATCGATAATTCTCTTCAGATGTGAGGAAAACAGACGCAATTATAGCTTGAAATGCGCTTGAACTGTGAAAGTGGCCTCTGTTACAAAATCAATTCTTTGCATATCTCGGTGAAAAGAAAAAGTTGCATAAACAAGGAAGATGAGATAAGATCTAAGCGAGATTATTTTCAGTCTTTTGCTATTCGACAATAAAGTATATTTTGGTCTCTATTCATTGCAACGTAAATGTGTTGTATAAGGAATGGATGTAAGGCACTCAAAAACTCATGCCTCCGCTGCCCAGTTGATCTTTGTGTCTCAACATTTTATTTCCACGCCCTGGAGAACACTGCCCCCCTCCCTAGTCCTTGATGGGATTTGCGCTATCAAAGTTTTTCATGCAATGCTTATTAACCAAAAATTTATCCATCAAGATCAAGTAATAATAGTAATAATAGTGTACATGTTTATACAGGGTAAATACCTTATCAATATTAGAAAGTATTGTTATCAACAATGCAATTAAAATATATTGAAAATTAATGATTGTAATCCTAATACAATGTAAAACTGGTGGAGGTAATTCTGCGCATCGGCTACATCTCGACTATTTTTGCTCATTTTTAGCTACCCTGTTCTATGCAGTTACTTGAAATAAACCTGTCTTGTTTTAAGAGACTTCTTGCTTCGAGATAAAAAATCTATGATTCTTTCAGCTGATGCCTAAAATACCTAACACGCCTTATCATTAAAATATGCATGAATCTTAATCGATGTGGCATTGATAAATAAACGTTACGTCATCTTTAATAAGTCAAGAGGCATTTCAATCAATATTTTGAATCTTGAAAGCAGATTAACTAACATATGGAATATGATATGATGATTTGTAGGTACTTACCAATTCTGTAATCATCAGCGTATGTTGATGTTATCATTCCCACCAGCACGAATAACATAGAACGTAAAGGCGTCATCCTGATCTTAAAGAAAGATATTGATTCTTACTATGAAAGTTTAAAAGATCCACAAAATATCTTTAATGTTATATGAAATAGTGTTATGATATGGGTTTCAGAATCATTTAGCCCCAACCAAACATTAACGGGTGACTACTTTCTCCAGCCTCCGATTCACATTTCAGCCTCGAAAACGGCAATTAATCTGACCATGATGAGGCACATTAATTGCTTTCGGTTACAAAAGCCCTTGTTACTCCACTCTTCCGGTGTTCATTCGCAAAACGAGTTTCGTTATGAACTACAGTATAAATCGCGCCGTATCCACCTTCCTTACTTGAAATGCGATTCTCCTCACACTTGCCACCAGTGCAGCCTTTTACTTTCCTCTCTCGGATGAAAAGCAAACACTACACGCTTAATGTAAGCAACAAGTATAGCATCCTTGTCTTCTTATATTTAACAGTAACTAATATAATGAGTTATGACCTTCCGTACACCTGCTACAACTGCATCCTTAGTATTTGTCATATTGCCTAACGAAGGAGGTTGGAGATCGGGAAGATCGGGAAGACCTAAAGATCGGGACGTTGTTAAACTGATACTAATGACAGCTCATTTCAATCAGTTCAACGCATTCTTATCAATTATATAAGAAGTGTTATCCATGTTTAGAAAAATACATTAGATTATAGATTCATCCCTAGATATACTCCTCAAAATTACACTTAGGACTGCCTTCAAGGCTCATGTCTAATGGAATGTAAGGCAGTTTGTCTTCCAAAAAGATCTTTTTATGAAAATGCTGAAGCTCGTACGGAATTCTTAAATTCATACTCTCTTTATATTATTTTGCACAAAATCAGTTTACGCAGTAGGGTGAATCAAATAAAACACTGGTTGCGTATGTATCGGCTTGTTTACGTTGCTTGAGTTGTGTACTGCACACTACAAAACTCATTCATAAACTTGATCACTTTAGCTTTCCCCTGCCCGATATCATTAAAAACAATTTTTCTAAGGCCAACCCTACCATATGCTGACGTAAATCATCTCAGCAAAACTTCAGGCTCGTCTTCTGTCATCTTTAAATCATGGATTTAACTCAACCCGTGCCATCATCCCGCAAACATGGTCCCAAAACGTGGATTTTAAGACGAGATTAAGGTGAATCAAAAGACGCAGCGGGTATGGACCCCAAATAATATGCTGTCTATCTGTTATTTCTTGACACTCGCTGTTGCGGCTGACAACAATCTGCGTACAAAGCCCACCTCCAACGTGGAAAACGTTTGAAACAGAATCTTGTTTTGGAAACAGACATCTGTGGGCAAGTTCCAAGCATTTGGGAATGCGAAGGAGAAACATCAACACAAAGAGGAGAGGGCAAAGGAACGTATGAATAAATAAATTAATTAATTAATGAATAAATGAAAATGAATAAATCAATAAATAAAAACACATAAATAGATAAATGAATGAATAAAAATTAATAAATAAAAGCAAAAAATAGGTAAATGAATGAATAAATGAATAAATGAATAAGTAAATAAAAATATAAATAAATAAAAAAACAAATAAATAAATGAATAAATTAATAAATAAATAGATAAATGAATAGATAAATAAATAAATAGATCAACCAATCAATGAATAACTGCTTTAACTTTCTTTTTATCGCATTTCTATGGTTATTTGCAATTCTTAATCCTGTTAACCAAACAGTTTGTAGTTCTTATCTAAGCTAACACATTTTTTTCCATAATTTGAGAAAGGGCTACTCAATAACAGCGTAACTATAGCTCACTTGAATCACTCTGTAAAAATAGTGTTATAATCGCGATTATTTTCATCACTATAATTTAGATATTGTTAGATGGTCATATGATATAAGCAAAGTACCATAACCTTCAATTGTTGTCTTTCTTTATTCAATTTATTTATTTATCGACTTTGTTTAGTTTAAAAATATAGTTTGATATGTTAAGGCTGTAATTTTTTATAATGATCTTGTTAAATAAAGCAACAACAACAGCAACAAAAACAGCAACAAGAAAAATAAAGACAATAACAATAACATAAACAACATCAATAAGATAATAAGAGCAAGAAAAACAAAGGCATTTAATGTTATACAAATGGTCTTGAAAAATGACAAATTTACAAACATGGAAACATATCTGACATGTTTGAAATAATCTTGCAGACATTAAACATATGAAACATCGTCAGAAACATGATGGTAACTATAATGTATGCGATGATAGAACTCTTGGTCGAATGCTGATTACTAAATAGTCAATCGATAGATAAAGTAGGATATGGCAATGATCGCTATCTGCAATGGCTAATTGGTTTGTAATCCTTACGAGTAATTTCCTTATAACGGTATTTCTTACATAAATACGTGGCACATACAGATTATTATAACAAAGAATGGGAAGTGAAAACAACATTCCTATTCCCTTGTATTAGCCAAAGGCCTTGCATGACAGGGCCTAAATTCTTCTTCAATACTTGCCCCGTAGTAAAACCAAACAACTTTATTCAATAAAAATCATCACTTTATTTACAAAATAAAGTTTTCGCTCAAACCAAAAAACTTTAAAAGATATCAACCAAAATTGTTTATATCGCATAATCCCTTATCTACCACATATTAATTGAGCTCTTAAACACACAAACCAATCGGCAGATTGGTGGTGAATACTCTTAAATTGCGTTAAAACATAATTAGATAAAGACCATACTTGGGACTTGCTTTAAGCTCAATTAGCATTCTGTGAACAGTTAATTCAAGGCTGTAATTTTTGATTAATGTTTAGCTATAGAAAGGCATTAGCGCAGCCGCATCTTAATACTTTTTAATTACTTTATCAAAATTAGATGAAACTTCAGTGGATGGAAAACATTCGATTCAGACATAAGTCTTTAGCCTCAGTTTCGATATCTTTCTCCTTTGCAAGACGCTTGAAACTGAGATACATTTAGACTTTCAGGAGCCTGATACCAAGAATACAATATATACATACTAAGTGTGGCGAGTCACCGTTTGGGCTAAAAAATATTACAACTTGGAATCGTCTTAATGGTAAGAACGCATTCTCTATGTCAGCCAATGCCTGATTGTAATGATAATCAATATTACCATAAATTGACACAAAGCTGAAGCTTTTATATAAAACTATTGATATAAAACGAACGACACAAAACACAATCCATATTCAATTACTGCTGGGGTCGCGGCAAAAAAATTTTAAAAAGTTGCTTCCACTCCCAACATGAGAAGCACTCTGCAAGTAAAATAAACTTAACAAAACTAAAAAGACACAAGACTATAAAGAAATAAAAAAGTCACGACAAAATAAAAATTGCAACCCATGCATACAACATTATGGCGGTCCAAGGCCAATTATATAAACAGGCATTTTGTAGATTACTGTGAAGGAGCTTCGTATTCCGGAGCTTTATGTTTGGTCACATACAATAATATAGCCGTGTTTGTTTTGTCCTTAAGCCACTATGATTTGTTTCTTACATTCTTTATTTACATATATCGTCGCAAGCGCTTCTCCAGAAACTGACAGGCAGCCAGCTACTTCGTTTTTTTCTTTCCTTGATACATTTAAAATAACTTGAAACAAATCACGTAGACTTGATCTTGACATGAACAGTGTGAAAGAATTATCAATATATTTACTGAAATAAAGGCTTATAAATAATTAATGAATATTTCTTACTTAAAATCCGAAACCGTGGAAGAAGAAACTGAATAGCTCTCTTCCACAACTCAACTACAACTCTGGAGAGTAAACCATATTGAAGGACGCACTAAAAGCGCAGTAAGATTAAAAGCTTCTCAGTAGGCGCGACACCTCAAGTAAATGGGTCGTTTTCATGGGATCAACTCTTATGCTTAAATAGCTATATCTATTCAGGCGGTTAGGGAGGCGTAAGTGGGGCGTTAATCATAACTGATGTGGTAGTTAAAGCAAACCAGGATGGCTTCTACCATTTAAAGTGAAGGACATACCCTGACAGGGTCACTAGTAGCGCTATAAAGGCTAGGTAAACGCTTATAGGGTTGCATTTAGTGCTTAAGGTGATGGTAACACTCTTCCAAGGTTGTATGCTGCGCTTTAAGTTGCGGTAACAATCTTACAGGGTTGTATGCTGCGCTTAAATGGTGGTTACAATCTATCGGGTTGCGTATAGCGCGTAGAATGGTGGTAACACTCGATCATGCTTGCCTAATGATGTGGATACAGTCTCAATGAGGTAGATAATCATACTTCACATGGGATTTGATGCAACCAAATTTGGGTGGCTTTTAACGCTACCAAATTAGGGTGGCTTTTAACGCTACCAAATTAAAGTGGCTTTTAACTCTTCAAATTAGGGTGGCTTTTGACGCTACCAAATTAGAGTGGCTTTTAACTTTTCAAATTAGGGTGGCTTTTAACGCTACCAAATTAGGGTGGCTTTTAACTCTTCAAATTTGGGTGGCTTTTAACGCTGCCAAATTAGGGTGGCTTTTAACTCTTCAAATTAGGGTGGCTTTTAACGCTAAAAAAGGTGGATGATGGTATTAATCAGATTGGGGTACTATCCTCCTTACATCCTCACCCCCATCTTATCAAGGGCAGCTTTGACTCTTCACCATAGATGCGTCCTCAAGGGAAGGATTTGAATTTAAAATGGGAGATACAAAATATTAGGGTTACTTTCTATGTATTAAGTGGTGTGGGAGGCCTTATTGAATGGATCAGCACGTTTTGCGTAGTGGAAACACCATAAAAGGTTGCTTTTAACTCATAACATTGTGGATACGCCTTAATGGCTTCAACGATTGGTGGGGTAAACATACCATATGATAACGTCGTATTGCGTACAATAACGTATCTGGGGGCTAAAGGGCGGGGGTATCCTACTATAATATCTTCTGTTGGAGGTTTACGATTTTCTAAACAAACTTGAAAATGACATGCTCATTGACGGCAATTAAAAATACTTTCGTATGAGCAATGTTTAATGTGCTGGAAATCTAGCAACGTTCAAGTAAAGATATTTGCATAAGCTATTCGCATATGTTTTGGTCATACTCAATGCCGTCGAAGCACATTTGCAGGTAAAAGACTATGCGCCTATGTTTCAGCGCTGAAGTAGTCAAGCCAAATTCTATGCTTTAGTTGACGAGTAATCGCTAGTTAATACAGGTAAATAGACTGAATCCCTTTCTAAAAAACAAGTCTTAACAGTGCGAACATATGGGAAAAAAACGTTGTAGACAGCAGCAACGATTCGCTTACTAAATAGTACTTGCTGCAATTTTCGTATGTCGCTCGAAGCATTGAAAAATACTAGATTAAAATGAATTCACCACTTTGTTACGTTTTTCTAGCAAAATTAACCATTTTTATAGCAGCAGATACCACAAAAGGAGAATTAGCAGTAGGCTGCTTAGAGTGTCGATTCGAAAGAAAAAATTCCTGAATCCTCATATGCAAGTGTTTAATCCTTTTTAATGCAAACGAAAAGATGCCAAGAACTTTTTTCAATACAATGTAGCGTGAAGGAAAACCAAATAAACAGTTTAACACGAAAAACTTACGATTTATTCAGTTTTTGACCAGGACTGCACAGTCTTAAAGCTTTCAATCCAATTTTGGCTTGATCCAATACTTCAGTTAGTGTGTATCTTCCAGTTCTCTACGACTTACAATCATCATCTACATAGAGGTAGGGCTGCATAACAATGTCCTAGAAGAGAGAAGTATTGTCGATATAATAGGATTTGAAACTGGTAAGACTCGCGACCATATGTTACCAACACTATGCTTATGTCTTTGGCCAGGACTTATCGTTCATTAATAGTAATGGAGCGAAACAAAGCTCCAGCAAGCGGGAGAACGACCCTAGAACAACGGGCAGATGTTTGCAATATCATCGATCGATCCGGGGGTCGTGTACATGCACAACAAACATCGTAAACTTGGTTATTAGCTGATTGCAAAGCAAGAAAGTTTAATTAAGACTTGATTATTATTAGCAAATTTTAGCCAACAATTGAGCTAAATCAATACTTAATTATAAGTGTAGCTTCATTCATCATAGGATAGATCTTTTTACATGCAATCTATCAAAGGTTTGCGAATACATGCAACTTCATAGAAGTCGTAGAGTCGTTATACAAAGAACACATAAGAAAAAGTAAGGTATCAGAGAGGGTATCAGGGGTATGTTATCCCCAACTATAAGCTTTTTTTGTAAGAGGTGCTCTACTTAATGATATACTGCCCCTCTCTTTACAAACATCCTCGTAGAAGATAACTAAAAAACAGGACTAGAAAATGCTGGATGATCTAAACAAATAAAGAATATTATAGTATATACGTTTTAATAACAGCTGAATGATTCAGTCATGAATAATGGAGGTACGGCAGATATCAGGTTAATTCCCAACCATTACACGTCACACGTATGAGTGTGTTGAGTCATATTAAGAAGGGTGGGGTACAATTAAACACACTGAGGTATCATCCCTGCTGCAATCCTATTGGAAGGGAGCTCTCAAGTTTCCATAATTCTCGACAAAGTACCGTCGAGAGGGGGAGAGGAGAAGTAACTACCCCGGGGCCCATCCCCGTGCCGTAAGTGTCTTGGGCTAAATAATGTTTATCGGCCTCTTAGGAGCCTTAAATTTTTTGCGTTACAATCACTTCTTAAATAACAGTTAGGTAATGGGGGTACTTTCCTATTTAGAGTGTTATAGTGTAATGGCAACATGACACTTTTTAGTCCAACTACCGGGGACCGGGTTGGGGGGAGGGGGTCGTCGCTACAGCCTTTGAATTTATTCATTATAAAATTAACACGACATAAAAACTTGTACAAAAAACAGAATTTTGTTGCAGTTTTAAGCTCATATTGGCGGACAAATTCATCCGCCTTATTAAATATTTCTACCGTGCAAACATCTCAGAACTGAAGCTATTCCCACAGCAACTTTGTCGTCCTCCACAGCTGAAAATGTTTTGCATGATTGAAAAGCGCGCGCTTTATTACATGTCACCAGGTCGAGGGGTATGGAAACTAGACTGCTCTTATCGGAAGAGACCACATTGATCACGTGAATATTACCTCGTATTGATTTTATTGGCTACCTGCTTCAAGTGCTTTTTACTTTTCGTTCAAATAGATACAGAGTCAATAGAGTGACATCATAGGACACTTTTCTTTTGTAATTCAATTCCTTATCTAAGAAAAAGTACGAATTTTGCGATGATCTCGCTGCTTTATGGGGTGAATTCTGAAAAAGCCGTTCTGTGCTTTTTCCACGTATTAGCATGTACGCAGTAGTAGGTAGGAGGTCAATCGTCTTCCGGCCCTCGTGATGCAAGCATTTCTTGGTCCATTGGGCTGTCTCTAAGTGAGCATATTTTAATGTTTTGCACATATTCATAATTTAAGAGATGCTCATGTAAGAAAATGAGTTGTGTTTTTTTAGAAATGTTTAGCAGTGCCTCCCGCTAATCAAAACAAGACGAGAATAATAACATCGAACGGATGGCATGAGAATCAATTAAATTTTTAGAAATCAGAAAAGCATTTGGATTCCAGTCTGTGTTGCCTTAGTCCGGGGGATGGGGTTGCGTTATTTTCAAAATAGAAAAAAAACCAACAATGCTCAAGTTCGCTGGAAAGAATTGCAACAAACTCAAGGTTTTCATCAGGGTGTGGCTGCCGCCTTCAAACAGCGCAAATTAATCGAAAACGGACAAAAAAATCGGTTCTCTCCCATCTTTGATTACATAAACACGCGACGAATTACAAGCGATTCACGTTGTTAAAAATTAGTAGTGTTTTGAACAGTTGAAAGCGGCACGAAAAGAAACAATTCTGCATAGTATGATACGATTACACATCGCCCGTTTTAATGTGTTTCATTGTTAAATAGCTTTACTAATTGCTTTCGTACGAGCTACCTAATTCGTATTTTCATAACATAGCACCATTAGAGCACTGAAACGTAATCGAGATTGGATCATGTCAAAATTACTTGATAATAAAATGATCGCCTTGCGAGATGCAGACGTCATCCTTACCACCTGTCGCCTGTCATTCAGGATATATGTTTCAGACAATCGTAGTAGGCGAATGCAACCAACACAACCAGTTGCGTAGCCGACGTAGGTTGGGGTTAGGACAACTTCTAAGGGCCCAAAAGCCTTTGTGGTCCCAGTGGGCCCGTCAGAGGCTTTCAAGAGACATGTTTCTTGCAATAATGCGTATAATACTGCAAGAAATAACCATTTCTCTTGGCCTTAAGCATTTACCAATTTCGCATCTTTAACAGTTTGAAGTAGCTTTTTTCACCACTGTTGATCCTTTAAGTTAATCGGCCACAGTATTCCTACCATTGATCTTGTTACATTTGCCTAGATTTGAGAAAATGCTAAACGCGAAAGTCCCTCCACTGCAAAATTATCCCAAGGGCCCCGAACCTTTCCACAAAAAAGAAATTGCAAATAAACCATGATTTCAAGACAAGCCTCTTCATAAATTCTTTAACAAGTAAAAGAAAACCAGTTTTTAGTGCATATATTCACAAAGATTTAACAAAAACAAAAGCTTCATTTTGGGACAAAGCTGGTACAGCTATTGAGAAGTCAATATGTGGGACAAATGCAGGACGTTTTATCCTATAGGGCATAGTCACAACAGAGAATTCTACTCCCCCATTGGGAGGGGAAAAGATGGGGAGGATGGGTCCTCAAGATAGCGCGGGTTTCGATCATCAATAGATTCTTTTTGCATTAGCTTCTAATTGAGAATTCTATGGTTTGATACTTTGACAAATAGTACTCGGTAAGTTAGATCATACTCCTGCTTCTTAATGCAATTTTTTTATGTTTTGCAATAGGAAACAGTTATTCATAATAAAAATTGGTAGGAGCGATCTTAGGCTGAGCGAGCAGCTGTCTGTTAAAAGTTGAAAATATTAGCTAATGCTGAGCATATCAGCGAAATCATAATGACACCAAAATACTTCATAATCCTAACTAAATACCTTTTTAAAAGAAGCGGCATCATGAGTCAACAATAATCAACATTTGAGAAAAGAAATTTCCAAAATATGGCGACACGTCAAAATAGGTAGCTAATAGTATTTTAATGAGAAAGAGGTGAAAGTGAATTCATGAAGCCGGATGATGAAAATTGTCTTTATTGAAGATTAATAAAGGTTATATTTGTCTCATGCTTCTCCATCAATAAGGATAGAGTTGGGGGGGGGGGGGGGGGTAAAGGCCCTTAAAAATGTTACAAATCTCTACTTAGAACCTTTACTTGAATTATCAAGTGCTTTTTGGTTTGTGACGAGAATCTTCTTAATGCGTATGCAGAGAAATAAAATCAGAAAGAGGCATACAGTGCTTAGACGAGGCTAAATGCAAAGAGCTTTTGCTCTTGCCAATATACTTGATTTATTTCTTCTGTATGATGGAGCCCGTTTACAAAAAGAGTAGCATAATGATAGGTTCAAAAGGTTTCCTTGTGGGAGCACATAGCGACCAAGCAAAATATGAAACTTCATCATCAATATTAAAGTTTCTTCTGCTAAATGTTTACCTTGGAGTTACGCAGCTGCTCAGCACTAAATAAGAAGCCTGAGCTTATTATTATCAACATTATTCAAAAACAATTCACCTTTATTGAGTCCCGTATAAAAATAAACTATTTATCACAGCTGTTTGACGCAGTGAACAATTACTTTTGTTTCCTAATCAAAAAATAATTATGTAAACTAGATTTAATTAGTGATCTTGATCATTGAGCTATTTAAGAAACAACAAGAAAATAAGCCTATGGGCTGAAGTGGTACTCTTATTAGTGAAGTTGAAAGCCACAACAACACGACTTACTAACGAAACAAAACTGCATGAAAACGCGGTAGTGGGCTTGCTCACAAGTCTATCTTTTAAGAACGAGAAAACGTTAGAGAAACGAGAGAAAAATAAAAGAAAAAAAGGGGAGAGAAGGAAATGATTTCTTTTACTTTTTCTCTTTCTCTCGTTCCTCTTATTTTCTCTCGTTCTTAAAAGAGAGACTTGCAAGTAAGTCCAACACGAGAGGCACAATTAATACCAATTAGCTTTAAATTGACATTGGGGCCGTGGAAAAACTTAAGCATATGGGCCTAAGAAATAAAAGAAACTTTATAATGCCAAGGATTTGTCTATTTCGTAATTATCAGGTGGTCGCTGCGAAGGAGATAGTAAAGCCTGATCATGATGCTGTCAACAATGTGAAGATGATTACCTTGGAACTATTTGACAAATTATTTATCCGTTTCTGCAACATACTTTAAGATAAAAGTGTTTCAAAAGAAAATCCATTCCAATCATACTCAAATCTTCAGATAAATCAAAATATTTTAGAGCTTGTATCAATAGCTAATTCTTTGACTTAATTTTGCCGCTACTTTACATGAACAACGATACTACTGATTATAATATTCTGGTAATAAAAATTCCATAAATGATGAAACATATACCTTTTTTTTTATACCAAAAAGCTTCCAATATTAATACTGAGATGAATTCGAATGAATTTATGAGCAATATACTAAAAGGACCGTGAATTCGTTACTAGTTTATAAAATAACCAATAACTGAATTTCTTGGTTCAAATAAAAAGAGAGGTCAATACATTTGAGTTTAAGGGACCAAAAACCTATGTTATCAACTTTAATATCCCTTAGACGAATATTCACTTCTATCGTTCTGATATTGAGGATTAAGAATCAGGGGGATTCCTAGTTCTGTAAGTCTTACTAGTACCAACAATAACTATTCTGCATTTTGTTGTTAAACCTTTCTACAAACAACAGCTGTGACCCTGCTTTATAAGTTGAAAATATTAATATTTGACACATTTCTTGCTGCCTTTGCCTCATCTCTGCTAAATCATTTGATCGAGACGAATGTCATTCCGAGATAAATCTTGTTAATGAATGTGGACTTTGCATACGGATTAGTTGAGGTTGTAAGCGTTGTCCCTAGCATCTCAAAGATGCAGTTCAGGGCCTTATTTTCTGTGCAATATAACTTCGCGTTTGCTGTAATTATTGTTTTGTACCACCGACTGACAGATTTTGGATCTATTCTTTCCCATTTTAATCAAAGCATATTGGCTACTACTATGTAAAATGTTCCCAGAAATATGTTCCTAATTTAACTATAAAAATACCTTCTTCAAGATTTGCAATTAAAAGATGATGAAAACTTCCCTGATCAATAGGTCAACTTTCATGCACTTGACATTTCGTCCTTCATCTTGTTTCTCATTTCAAACTTCTTCACCTAGAGGTAAGAAAGTCTTTAATTAATACCTCGATTATGAATACGCAACTTAATCATACAAAGCTTAAACTCCGAGGAAGGAATGCTACTATTTACAAGGCCACGAGTTGATTGTAAAGGCAAAAAAGATTTCTGCTATCCTTTTTACGGTTCTTTTATGATAGATTCTGTTTAAGATTTGGAATAAAAAGGCATCGTTCTGATATACTAACATTCTAGCCGCTCATAGTCGCGTTGGCGTTTTCTTTAAATGAGAAACCATTCTTACATATTTGCAAAAACAGGGAATTTTCAAAGCAGAATCTTTTGTCAATCTTATCAAAACTTTCTAACTTGCAGCTAACGTGGTAAGCGTTATAAAAAGGAAAATACTAAAACTCTCTTCTTTTAGAATTCTAAAGAATTCATGAATGATAAAAACTTAAATCAACAAAAACCAACAACCTTAAAGTTCATTCAAACTATCACATATGAGCCGTCAAAATCACTTCTTTTTTGATGGGTTGCTTTTCAGTAACCATGGCAATGTTGAGCCAATCAAGAAGCGACTACCATCATCACTATAGCAACAATCAATATCTCCATCCTTAAGCAAATGACTTATTAATTAAGACATCATCACCAGTTTTACGGTCATCTGTTAATTTCCGGTCAGCTATCATGTTGATATGAGATGATGGATTATCTGAACCCATAAGCCTGGTAAACCTTTTATGGCATGATCAACATAGTAAGGTTAAACTGATCTTATACATGGTATCATCGACATAGTTTCTTGTTAATTAACCGGAATCCACAACTACTTATATAAATAACAAGATCAATTCTAGACATCAAAATGCTGCTGAAACCAAGTTTCAATGATTAAATTAGCCAATAAAATCAACCACTAAAAAAGGGCTTTTAGATGGGTGCTTTCGTTTGCAATTAATGCATGGGAATACTTACACAGTGAGTTTGCACTGGGCTCTATGACTGGTAATTCAATTAAAAAGCTTTACACTGCGGTCATATGAACTTCTGAAATTGAATTTTAGAGGTGTTTTGTTGCTTCCTCTGAAAATGGATTGTATAATCAAGTGGATTATATGCTCCGTTTTTGCCAGTGTTCATGGACACATTTCGATGCTTTTATCTGCATAAAAATGCCTAAAAATGCGACAAACAATCTATTTTAGCGATCCATTCCCTCTGGACACATTATTAGAACATTCTGGACTTCCAATTTTGCTAAAGGTTGTTTCAAAGCAAGAAATGTATGCCTCTTTAAAATTTTTCACTGTGTTTCAAATAAGGCAAAGTTAAACGTACCTTTCCGGTGACTGTCAGTGGAAATTCATCCACAAATTTGATATATCTTGGAATTTTGAAGTGTGATATCTACGAGAAAATAAATTAATACATAGGGCAATGGCAACGAGGCATCGTTGGTTAGGGGAGGCATCTGTTATAGTCCTATTCATACGGTGTCCATGCCAGGAAAAGGTGAGCAGTGCTCAAAAGGGACCCTTCTAAGCCTACAGATGGCTTTGCAAGCTTTTTAGGAGCTTATAAAATGTGGTCAATTAAGGTGTCGCTTTTAATATCTTGGCAGAGAAGTCATTACTAATGTATTCGGGTATACTCTTTCATCATTTCCTAACGCATTGATCAGTCATTACCTAACTTTTTCAGAGCCACGTAACACCATCGCAACCATAACAAGATCACAAAAAGGTGCATCCTAATCGATTCTTCCAAGAAATCAAATTCAATTGATCTCTGTCATGTAACTGGCTTAAATTAAGCTTAACTGGATGCAAGCATAAGTATTATTTTGCGACAGAAACTCCGAAAAATTTGTTTTTAATTGACGGTGGTAATCTTCAACAACTGAAGACTTGAAGTGGAGTTCTTCTCGAGCATATGAAACAAATAATTCTAAAAATAGAATTATGATGTCATCACTTTGTCACTGTTAAAACTGCAAAAATGAAAGAATTTTTTCTTAATGTCAAGTGACAAACCTTTCCTTTGCAAAACTCTTTGATCTCGGTTTCCGTTGCAGATTGGTTGCTCCTTAGTCTGCAGAAAAAAGAAAATTGGTCAAAAGATAATTCGTGAAGCTATATGGCTCAGTCGTTAAATTTGAAAAGCAACTGATAAAATGTCTAGTTTTCGAAATAAAATTAGGCAAATATAGGACAAAGCAATTCCTTTAAAAATGCAAGTCAATGCTCCCAACTCAAGATCTATCCCCGTCTAATGCTTTAAGAACAGGTTGAAAAGGATCGGCAATATAGGAATTGTCTATCGTTATCACCCACTGTAACTGTCGCAGATGGAACTCGATGACATCATGTGCTTTCCGGCTATGGCAGCCACAGAATAATCATATGCAGTTCTAGGTTAGTGGTCTTCATTTGTAAAAAAAATATATATCATTTTGAGAGACAGTTTGTTGCATTTTTTATGTACATCATAATTAAAAGCTGAACGAATTAGCTGTTAATTGTTATAGATTGAAACAATCCATGATTGGGTCAGGGAAAAATATGATTAATCTTACTTGATCCATGCGCATAATTCTTCGCCCATTCTCTCATCGGGGACTCCTATAACCTAACCAAAATACAAGAATAACTTAATAAATGATATCGTCTAAACTGGTCAATTACAAAGACCTAGATGTGGTAGATTATATGATTAACATCAACAGATTAACGTCCGATGTCTACTTTGAAAAAAGGATTACATAATCTCTAATTCAATAATTTTCGGTAGAATACGACGGTTCGAGCAGTTACTGCGAGTTTCGAGCTGCACTCCTGGACAAATACCTTGAGAAAATTGCCAACCACGGCCGCAAGTATTACTGCTAACAACTCTAAAACCAGCCTCCTTCCCCACCCAATTGACGGAAAAGATTTCAAATACCCATATTATCAACATTGCAATGGGGGGAGGGGGTCAGATTTCTCATTAAGCTGCGGCCAGGATTGTAGATGTGATGATCGGGCATGTCTTGACGTTGACATAGCTAGCCAGGTCTCATCGTTTTCTCTTCCTTCAAAGACTGTTCCCTAAGTTTGTGATCCTAATAGGCTTCTATGCTTTCAGAGAGAAACGGGTTGCAAAAGAACAAAGCCTGTACTTTTCTATACCTATAATTCAACCAACTCTTCAACAGTGCTGTGAATTGCCCAAACTACGTTGTAAACAATAATTTTCAAGCAATGGCGTGGAATTATTTTTACATAATGCTTAATTTTTCTTGTAGAGTACTCTGAAGAGCCTAACTTCGTCACCTTAGGCATTGCCAGTTACTGGGACGCTAATTACTGTATGAATTAGCTCACAAGATCCGGTAGCTGCGAACAAATGAAACGAACTTGCACAGCCTGGTAGCTGCGAAGGTCATATCACGTAGAGAACGAATGATAATCAACGTTGCACGGAAACTGTGGTGAAATGCAGAAGACACGATGTAAGAAGTCTTCTGGCTCAACACCAGGCATTTATACTCCGATTAAGTAGCATTTCATAGCCATAGGCTTGCTTACAATTGTATTCGTGGCTATTGGTTACATTCTATGAGATCAAACTAACATTATGGTGCAATGAAAGTGTTACTGATAAAATTAGCACCTAATTGGGCGCTCGCACTGACGTAAACACCAAGAATGTACTTGTACTTAGAATTCTGAGGTTGTCGTTATATGCATGCTTTCTGTTCCAGATAATTCGCTGGATTCAGCAATTCCGATGTCTGAAGGATTGCGGTAGAGTTTTAATGAGTTTGCAGATTAACATCCCGCTTTGAGATGATACATATAATCACCAATTTCAATAATTCATGAGATTTAATAAGTTAAAGAAGACCAATTCGCATGTAAATATACGAACGGCCAACTGCATGCAATATAACGTTAACTTTTGAGTCTGTGGTTGGAACTTTTGGGGATGTTTCAAGTGTATCATTGTCATAAAAATCCAGAATCAAATGGAGATTAATCTTTCATAATCAGTTGTAAACGACACCCCCTGTAACTGATTTTTCGAAACAAGTGTTACCATCTTAAGGAGCAAAGAATTCTCTGAGATTCTCTGGAACATGTAAAGTCGAGAAAAAAAAAGCAGGCTGCCTTCAAGTTTCTCAAAGAATGCTTGCAATGACATAGGGAAAAAAAATTGATGTAAGGAAAAAAGCGAAGCAGCAGGGGCGAAAACAAGAGGACGATAAAAACTAATATAGTATAATTAATTTAGTCCTCGTTTTTGTCCTGCCACTTTTCTTTGTTTCCTATTTCATTTAATATTCGTTTGTCCCGTTAAACTGTTTATCATCGTTCAGTTTTCAATGCGATTATGGCAATAAAGCATATCAAATGCGACTACCCTTAGCTGTGATATTCCATATAACAGAATTTATATAATCTAAGGTGCTTCAAGGAGCTATAATTATCAATATCACTCCAAATTACGGGGCCTATTAGGGTGTACAATAAAAAGCGCAGTTGACGAAACCATTAAGGTACTAAAAAATCAAATTGAAGCTAATATGTAAAATTTTACCTGAACATCTTGAATTTTTGGGTGCTTGTATAAAAACTGCTCTATTTCAGTTGGATATATATTTTCTCCACCGCGAATCACGACGTCCTAAATGAAAAGAATCTTGCATGATACTGTTTTCATAAAATCAGATTCATCAGATTGCTATGCAAGGAAAGAGCTTAAGATACGGAGAAAGTATCAACGTTATAGTACAACTCTTGGTGCTTTTATATTATTGATGGGCAAGACATTTCATTCTCTTAAATTGGTGATGATCAATTTATATATAGGACATAATAAACAAAAGATAGCTAATATAAAACAAAATATGTAACATATAGCATGTTGAATACAGCTGATGTGTCAAAATATAAATTTATCATATGAAATAGAACATAAAGCAAAACATATGACATATGACATATAATGCATAACATTAATAGAACAAAAAACGTGCCGCATTAAGAAGATTGAAAATCTGATTACCTTTAGTCGACCAATGATTTTGCAATACATATTTTCATCCATAACTGCCAAATCACTAGAATGAAGAATCTGGCGTAAACAAACATATTCCAGATTCAGAGCTTAACAAAACTTTGCCACTGCGCTCATTAGGTTAATGTTGACAAATCATAAAATCTAATAACAAGTAAAAATATTTAACTAATAGCAAATAAAATTTATAAAAATTCTGAGAATATGTGAAAACAGTATACAAACAGGGTTATGCAGCAGTGTGAAAATGGAATAAAGCATTCGCTCTCAAAATATACAATTATTCCACAACATAAAACTTTCCTTAGCTCCAGAATTACTATATTACGCCGGATATAATATTTTAAAATTTAGAAGCCATGCATCATTCGATCTTTAGAAATCTGTCATATAGAATTTTTAATAGAATGTATTATCGGGGAATGGATATTTCTTGCAGGTATGTCAAATACTTCGTCTGCATTATGCAGCGAGAGGTTAAAAGCAAAAGACAATGCTTAGGCTCTTGCAAGGGTCTACACGTTCAATTTCTTCACTTTTGTTAGTCACCCTTCAAAACATTGTTCATGTCAAGGTTTAAACATTAGTTTCATCGTAAAAATTATGTAATTCTTAATACGTCGGAGAAATCAGAAAATACCTCGGTATTTATCGTTTTCATCCTTGTTAAAAGTAAATAACTAAACAAACAAAAAGCTAGAAAATACCCAGAATGGAACCATCCATTACTATCAATGGCTTCATTTGTTTTTTTCACGTCATCCCAGTATCCTTCCATGACCAGATAACCTCTAAAGCATAATTCTCCAGGACTGTTAACTGGAACAATGTTGTTGTCACTGTCTATAACCTTGGCCTAGAATGATCAATTTTACAAGTTCTCAGAAAATAGTGGATAGTTGAACAAGTTTTCGCCACTAGACAATACTAAATTTATCGTTTTGAGTCAGCTACTTCATTAGTTTTTTATCTGTTCCTTATTGCTCTGAATCCCACCCTTGAATAAGATTACATTATGAGATGAGCTATTCTGTGTAGCTCTTAGATTGTTCTTCTCTACTCGCATCCATTCTTTCCTCTTTTGCTAAACTATTCGATCTGTTAATGATCTTATACATTTTTGTTCACTCGTTTACTCGTTCCTCCCCTCCATCATTCATCCACTGGTTGATTCCTTCTTTAATCAGTTCCACGCGTGCCTTTTATGCCAAGTTTAAAGCTCGAACCCTCATTAGAAACCATCGCATGCTTGGCCTTGGCAGCTGTAGTGCTGCTACAAAATCACAAATATGCATTATGTTATGCTGTTTTACAAGAGAAGGAGACACGATCTCACCTCTACAAATGGTAGTGGCCTGCCAACAGTGGAAACTCTGAGATCGACGGGATCATCCCGAGCGGTTGCATTGGTGGCAGGACTTGTCTCTGTAAGGCCATAAGCGATCTAAGGAGGCAAAGAGAAGTGAATGAAGTTGAGCTTAGTGTTACTTTTACCATTTGAGTTTTTTGATAATCAAGCCAGTCCTAAACATTGATAAGTTTGAATACTTGAACTTAAGCAGCTGGTCAAAGGTGATTTGTGCTGACAAATAAATAGTGACAAAAGCAGTATTAACTGCACAGCTCGCAACTGATCAAGCAATCAATCAGTTAATCAACTAACCACACAATTAACCCATCAATGATCAAATAATAACAAATCAAATAATCAATCAATGAATCAATCAATCAATCATCAATCAATCATCAATCAATCAATCAATCAATCAATCAATCAATCAATCAATCAATCAATCAATCAATCAATCATCAATCAATGAATCAATCAATTAATCAATCAATCAAATAATCAATCAATCAATCAATCAGTCAATCAATCAATCAATCAATCAATCAATCAATCAATCAATCAATCAACCAATCAACACAGTGGCAACGTACCGTCATTTCCTTGCAGTGCATTCTATCAATAACTTGTTTCATTACTTCAATAGGGCATGGTGATCCAGCCATGATTCCTTCAACGAAATAAAGTTTATCTTTGGATACGGTATATTGCAAGAGTCAGTACTTAATGATACGAAAAACTAAAAAAGGATCAAGAACGTGTTAAAATTGCTTCACGGTAAATACGTTTGCTTCGTTTTATTAGCCTCTGTAGTGAGCTCAAGTTGTATGACCAACGATTTGAGCATCGCTGGTACGAAACCACGCCCTTACCTTTTTATGAGGATAGCATCCTTCGGTAAGGTGTTAACACAAAATTGCGCCTCGTATTACCCGGAAGTATAACAGAATACTTGGTTTCTTGTTACGATAACATATAGGGAAGAAAACGGTCAGAAACAACGTATCAGGAGTAGCTTTTAAGATCTTACCAGTCCGAAGACAACTGAAATCAAACGTTTCAAACTCAGGGCTGTTTAGCATATCAATAAACATTGTAGGTGTACCGTAGATTGCTGTACATCTGAAATAGAACGGAGATATCTGGAAGAAATCTTACCAAGGTGATTAAAAGAACAATTAGACAGAAAAACTAAGAGAGGATAAGAAAATCAAGCGTAACAATAGTAGGACTTAAAATTTAATTGATAAGAAACAGGTAAAAGAACGAGGAAAGTAAAGTCTGTAACAAAATATGACGTTCCTGTAAAATTTCATCACAGCATATGAGGCTTCTTGAGAGTAATAATCTAACTGATAACGTGAAAATGCAAAAGTGCCCTAAAGAAATACAAATATGATAGCTGACGTTTGAAATAAGTTTCTTGAAGATTATCGAGTGAATTTGTGCACAAATGGAGCATCATATTCATTGGCTGTCTTTTTAAGCGAACGAACTAATAATTACAAGAATGTTAATACCTTTCTTTGTGAATGGCATGCAACGTTTTATTTGCGTCGAAACCACGGCATGGAAGAACGGCTGTTGCACCAAATGTCACCGCAGCCAAACTAAAACACGCAGAGGAAAGATTTCAAGCAAAAAAAAAGACAGAACTGCGAGCTGGGATTTCAAAATAAAACAAAATCCGTCGCTTCGGCATTAGAAGAAATCAGCGTCTCTACACACAGACTGTCACTTTAGAGACTGTGGGTTATAAACAGAAATAATATACTCCATTTCAGCCAATGGCCTAACTTACACCTAATATAAATATATGTCAAAAAGCTCCCACCTGCCAAGAACCATTGCAAAGCAATGATAAAGTGGGACTGGTATACAGACTTTTGTATTTGGCTGTTGAAAAAAACGTAAATATAATTGTAAAATATTTGAATTCCGTTTAATTTGATGCGTTTGATAAACTTTGTGCCTTCTAGAATACTTGGGCTCATTGAAGAAGATGGCTTCAATGTTCCTAGATGCTTTTTCGAGTGGGAAATTTTATATTTCTGGACGGTTTATTTGGCATTTACCGTAGACGAATGATCTTTAAAATGTTAAATTTTCCCAATAAAAGTAAGACAATTGAATCTTTTGATAACCTTAACTTCCTCCTTATTCAATATTTCACATTCAAATTTAATGCTTTGTGTGAAATGTGTTCTACGTGGCTATCTACTGTTATAATAACGATAATATATTATAATATAACCAATATTCGAGCACCATATCCTATCAGCATATTTCAATTTGGCATAGCGTCGTCTGACGCAGATATACACTAACCTGGCTGAAATCCAAATTCAAACCAATTGCATAAGCGTTGTTTATCAAATTATGATGAGTCAATGTGGCACCTTTTGGGTTACCAGTTGTTCCCTTGGAATGGGAAAGAAAACAAATTTTATAACGGCAAAAATGAATGGCGAAGAGAGATAAAGAAAAAGAATTGTTACCAAGATAAAATTTTATACTTTATCAATAACTTGAAAAATATACTGATAATATTTGCATTAGGCTATTTGCAAAATTTATATCAAGTGAAACGAAAGGATAAAGGGTACCATTTCAAACACCTCTTTATGTTTATCGATTACGTCAGCTCCTATTTCAGATAGTAATTCAGCTGTAAAATAAATTTTCTTTTTTGTTTCATAATTTTCAGGTAAATAATTCTTCAATTCGGAATATTCGATTCTTTCAAATTCGAATTCCGAAATCTTTGCTTCGCACCGTTGCAGCCTTTTTTGATAAAGATTCTGCCTACAGTTTATAAGTTACAAGCTACAACAGTCGATACAAAGTCAGCATTGCCAAGCAACTAGCTGCTTTTGAAATATCAATAACAAATATTGACGATTTTAATACAAACCGATGTAAACTGAATATTAATTGGATCATCAAATTGAAGTTCATGTTGCAATTTTTGAACTTTCTGTCTTTCTCCGATACCACCAAAATTGAGTACATCGTTCAACGTTAAGGTGCCCCTTCAGGAAAAGGCAATAATTATCATATAACAATTTATATGATATAATTTGAATACAACATTGAGGCCAAAATAAATATTTACATATGTTCTTATATACATTATCATATAGGTAAATATATTACTTTAGATCTGTCATATAGGTTAAATATAAAATAAATGTAAATATATTATTTTGGATGCAAATGGAATAAAAAGTATAGAAACTGATTTATCTTAAAATCGTTACCTATATACCAATATATTATATGAACAATACAATGCGTTCGCACTGGATAATGCTCTAATGCTATTTTAAGGCATTTTTGCCTATTGCAACAGGAACCTTTTAACTTAGCAAAGACACTTTGAGTATTAGGGAAACAACATCTTTTAAATCATAGAGCTGCAGTACTTACGGTAGTTGTGAGCCTTCAGTAACAATAACATGTTTAAGATCTGGAAGCCTATGAAACAGAATAGGATGAAATAATGAAAGTGGATACTTCGCAATACATCCTGAAGATCGTACATTTTACAAATAATCGCCTGAAACAGGAGGCTACCAATATAGATCTATTGTTTCTTTGTTAATATAACAACGTCTTTATATCGCATGGTTTATTTTGTACATATGAAAAAATGAATAAACAGTAACTTGAAAGTTATGCTTGATGTTTCTAGAAAGCGAACATTGATGGAAATAGAATCGGCTAAACAACTTACTCTGCTAGTTTCAGCTCCTCACTGTTCGAGTGCTCTAATCCAGGTACGACACATTTCAGGATGTTATAAAAATTAGATGTTTTAAATTGAGGCAGCATCACCAATGCCTTGCAACCAACCTTAAAAAAGGAGATAATTCAACAGTTGAAAAACACACGTCATGTGTGACACATGAAACTGTGCTTGCAAACATTTGAGTAAAAAGATGCGGCCTATGCATGGGAGATCGAATGCATAGAGAGGGTTTAAATGGTCTGCATTTCAGTTGTATCGGATTATGATAATCGTATAGCCATACCTTTTTAAGCGCATACTCCAGTTCACTAGATTGGTAAGCAGGGTTGATATTTACCTGCAACGAAAATAGGGAAAATCAAGCTAAGAAAGGAGAAATGCTCAGGTACTTCTTCGTACCGTCTGGAAAATGGCTCAAGTTTAATTGATTGAAAATGATATTTATATAGCTCAATTCTCGCATACCAATATCTGATAACGTAAGAACATGAGCCACGAATTTCGTAAACATTAATTGAAAATATACCATGATTAGGCCAGCTCTAGCAGTTGCATATTGCATCAAAAACCATTCCATGCAGTTCGGACCCCACATTCCAACTCTGTCTCCTTTTTTAAGTCCCATGGCAAGGAAACCAGCTGCCAATTTATCAACCTTAAAATCAGAATTTGAAATTTAGAAACGAGCATTTGCAAGCATGAACTGGAGTTTACATGAGAAAAGGTCTAAATCAAATTAATATTGCCTGAAGTGTTATACAGTGGGAATTTTTAGCTTTGTTTCGTTAAGGTACTAGCATAGCGTAGGTGAAATTTCATAGTTGCTAGCCAATGGTCGAAAAAGCCGCAAGTTTTTTAAAATCACGTCAACCTAGCGATCTCTTTGATTCAATAATATATAATAACAGTTGCAGCGATACATCAATTTCTTTTAGAATTAACAAAACTTGGGTTTAACTTACAAGATAGATTAGCTGTGTTTTTTAACGTTTGTTTAAAGGACTATCGCCGTTATCTCTTTTGTAAACAAGCTCAGAAAAGACCCCTCTGCAAAGTAAACACGAAAGGAAAAAACTAAAGGCGTCTATAAATATTCATAAATATTTCATACAGGAAAATGTTTGGTTTGATTATTTCTGCCGCGCTAATTTCTCCGAAGGTTTCTCTACCGCTTTGTATCGGTTAGATTACCTTACTCGTGGCAATTCTGTCATTATTCCAATGCAGACACTTCCGTAATTTTCGTCAGAAATTGAAAGTGAGCACTTGAAAGAAAAAAGCAACATCTTGATATTTCAGATTACGAAGGTAAAATCTGAAAGGAAACAAGATTTTCATTGATTCCTTTGGAAAAAGTAATGTTTACATCTTCGTGGGTATGTTTTTATTACTCTTCTATTACGGCTTTGAAATAGGCAGGTGACTCGCAAGCACGTAAACAAAAGCTAATAGTTTAAGGTTTATTACAAAAGACAAGATCAGAGATTGATCTCTACAGTATCAAGCGAGAAGGGAGGTATCAAAGAAAGTCCATGTTAACAGAAGCGACGAAAAAATTATATCTTAAAACAGAGTATTGAAACCAAAAGTATCACCAATATCACTTCCTCATTGCAGAATATTCAACCGGAAATACTATAAAGACAGCTGCAGGGTATTAATCACAGATTTCTCTGTAAACGCACCGGGCATCGTCAAGACACACGACAAGTCAGATGTTGAGCACGAGATAATATGTCCGGTATTCAAAAAAGAGGGAGCGAAATGCCTATCCAATGTGTGCGATGAGCATGCATTTTACTGTGTCCTAAAGACCTTGGTATCTGAAAGGCATGCGCGATATTTTACTAGTAGCACAGTTGAACTGCAGAAACAGCCGCGGTAAAAGCGAAAGCAGAGCAAATACAACTTTTGAAAAGCTTGCGAAAAAAACACAAAACGTAGTCTACGTCACAGTCTATAAATTGATTCCAGACCAGTATTCGACGTCACATCGGTTGCACGAGCAACACACCTGAAGCTATCAACGCTCTACACATATTGCAGAGATAAAAGCAAAATCTCAAGGCAGAAGAACTCTTAAAATAGTAGCTATTACATTGGGGTTGATCCTAACACCAAATTCTTCATACATTCTATGTGAGATGGCTATTCGCCTTCCAGAATCTTTAAAACCATCAAATCCCGTTCTGATAACATACATCGTGCTAGCAAGCGTAGCAGTTTTACTCAACATTATATGCATAGCGGTTATTACAAAACAAAGACAGAAATTAAAATCGTTTGAGATACTACTAATAAACCTTATGGCTGCAGATATTATAACAGCTGTAACTGCAATGCTGTTAGCCCTGGCTTTGTTGCTTGATTTAAAGGAAATAGCAGGGGATGGTTTTACAGTTATTGCATTCATCTTTGTGGCAATATCTCAAGAAATGACATTCATCATTCTTCTAATCTCTTTAAATCGATTTGTAGCAGTTAAGTATCCACTTAAGCATCGTTTTAACATGACCAGGAAGAGAACGTTATCATTTTCTGGCATTACCTGGCTTTTGTTCGTTGTTTATCTATCGGCGATGCTTATAACAACAAGTCTGAGAAAGGCAAGTGAAAATCCATTCGAAGTACCAGACGCGCCAAGGATAATATTCATCATTATAACGTGTAGCTTTGCCGTTATATTTATTGCAGTAAGTATTGAAACATTACGCCTGATACTTAGAAGAAGGGCAGTGTCGCAAAACAACGACAGGAACAGGGCTGCAACGAGATGCAATGAAAGGTCATTGTGTATTACCACAGGATTGATAATCACTTGCTACATTTTATGCACAACACCAAGAGTTTACCAGCTTGCAAGAAAGAAAGTAGAAGTTGCTACTGTTGCTGCTGTGTTAACAAATTGCATTATGAATCCGTTATTGTACTATGTAAATGGGAAATTAAGACGTCATTTCAGAGAGACAAACAGAAGCCAAGAGCATGTTAGAGATACTACGTAAAGATCTATTTGATCCTTTATTGAAACTTGTAAGAATTGGAAAAACTCTTAAGTATTGAAAATTGTTGATAATACATGAAAAAAGAATCACATTTTAGCATATTACAATATTTTAAAAGTGACTTAAAAGTCAAATACAATAATCAAAATACCAATTTAAAACTGAATCTTCTTTACTTCATTATTCCAAGTCATTTCATCATTTATTCATTTATTCACTCACTCATTTATTCATTCCAATATTTATCGATCCATTGATTAATTGATTGATTGATTGATTGACTGATTGATTGATTCATTCATTCATTCATTCATTCATTCATTTCTTCAATCATTCTTATATTTATTATATGATCTATGTAACCCAGAAAAAGTGATGTTTTTCTGGTTTTATCTAAAAACAATTTAAAAACAACGAAAGTCTGGTTCCTCTGGTTCCTCTGGTACTTGGTTGAGCTAAATTGGACAGTTACTGTAACCAATTTACATAAAAAACACATCCTACCTCTTCTCTAAAATCAGCATATGTAGATCTTTGGTTATCATCAACACATATTACACATTCTCTGTCTGGGTGCAGCTCGGTTATCTTATCCAGACGTTGACCAATTGTCTCTCCTAATAATGGATGGGTTCCAATACCTTGGCAGTAACTTTGGGTAAGAACTGGCTCATGCAAATGGTGATGGTGGGGAATTTCTACACCAGAGCTATAGAAACAAAGTAGGAAATGTTGTTACAAGATTTACTTGTAATGTTGGAAACAGTGAAAATGATTATTTATTTGAAGATTTTATAAAACAAAGATGGCCCTTTGCAATTTTTCAGAGCCCAACATACATTCCACTTCTTGATTGAATCAAACCACCATGAAAACAATTAGTTTTAGTGTTGTTGAAAGGGGAATTTACATGAAGTATACATTGGGTAGAAATTTAATGACTGGCTTCGACATGAATAAAGATCTATGGGTAGTGAACAAATGTTCCAATTGTTCTTTCATGTTGCAGCATGGAAATCTTTCTCATAGGTTACTCAACTTTTTGGGAAAGACTAAAAGATTGCACCAAATCCTGTAGATTCTTGCCATTAATCCATTTAGATTCAAGTCGTGTAGTAAAAGCACAAATCACACAGCAAATCCACTGACAGTGTAACATGTAATCACATGTAAGTCCTCCACTTGTAAAATCAAAGGTAGGAGTCTAACACTACTGGATTCTTAATTCATCTGGCATGAGTTAATCTGACTCAGACTTTGACACAATTTTGAGGTAAGTTCAGGGGGAACTACTGCAAACTCAAACCTCAAGTGCAGTGAACCTAAAGCTAGTAATTCAGCCGCCTCCCATTAAGAGGGGGGGTAACAGGTGTTCGGTTGAATCAGAGCTTTTCACTTCATTCAATACCATTTTGGTAAACATATACATTGTGTGCCATTTTCTACCTTTCTGATCCAGTTTGCATGTGTATCATTTGAAAATGTCTTTACCATGTATATTAAATAAGAATATTAAATAATGGAATAGAACAACGACAATGATAACATTGCTCATGCACTTAGGCTCAAAGATCTTTGTCATGCACTTTGCTTTTCAGTGCTCAACATGGAAACTTACACAAAAATATCTACATGGCACATTGAAAATTTGCTTTCAGAGTCAACTTCTTTTTGTACTGGGTATGAAATGGCACTTTACGATTTTTCTAGCAAAATGACATTGCCCTTTAGGGTATTAAAGCAAATATAAGGATCCCATGTTTAATTCAAACTGGTGAACTAACATTGCCGGTTTTGCATATTATGGATACCCACAGGATCTTCTGCAATCAAGTGTTATCTCGCGGATTACTGGAAGGCCTATGATTCGGGTAGGGTAACGCTAATATGATTGAGGTCTTAACTGTGTTTGTGCGCCCTTCTAATTCACGCCAGTTGGGGAATAGCGTTGTTGAAAAGTCAGGACTTTTAGTAAAATATAGGGCAAATAATTCGATCTTATGCAAGTAGCAGACAGCGCATTGCAAATACGTCAATACAACCATACGGGGAGATATGCAAAAATGTCCCTCCTATCACATAAGACAAAATGAGTAAATCTAACGGATGGAATAGCTTACGAGCTGCATCTAAAGCTATAGCAGGAGCCATTCTCTAATGTGAGCAGGCGATTTAAAGATTTTATAGGATTTCTTTTGCACAAGTTTAACGTCAGCTTGAACATCTTCGCTCCTTGGTCAGCTCCTCTTACAAAATGTAAATAACAATGTGAGCAGCAACAACAACGTGAGAAGAATATCATGTTCTAATGGCCTCGTTTCCCAGATTCCGTAGCGCTTTGCGTATATCCGCGGTTGTCCGCTACGCAAACGTAAAAAGTCCATCTTCATGACATAAGGAAAATGCAAACTTGAATATAATGCGTTGATACGAAAGAATTGGATCCTATGAGTGATTCAGTCGAGTTCTATATTTCTCTGCATCTGTATAGTGCGGTTTTGAAATCACAGACCTTGTAACAGCGTTCGATCACTTCGTAAAAATCATGATAGGGGAAGAGGCATTCACCTCATGGTAGCCTCAGAAAAATCACGTATTAATCGTAAGAAACCGAGCACAGGCTTCAGTGGAATAAGTGCCCAGATTTTCAAGTACTTTGTCACCAATGACTTCTTGATAATTTCTTACAAAAGAACTTTTTTTATTAACGAATGAGTGGGTAGGTTTGTAGCACCTATAATGTAATAGAGTGGGTAGGTTTGTCGATGGAGTAATCTTATAAATGGAACACGTAATGGCGAATGTTGAGAAAAAGCTATTTCTGTCCAAATTTGGATTCATAAACAAACAAGCATAGAAGAACAATTTTTCACGTTATTCCGAGTTTCAAAGCTTTCCCATTGATACTTTTAAATATTGTAGAGCCTTTGTTGGAAAGTTTCTTAAAATTCATCATGTCTAAACCTGTAGAGTTCCCCCTACCCTTCATATAGTGGAAAAGCACTTCATACATGACGATTTCATTAAATAATCTTTTTACATCGCTTGTATCGCTGATATTCTCTCCAAGGAAGGAAGGTTTTTAATCACTTGAAATCACTTGGTGTTGGTAAGTTTCTTATAAGCAATAATGTCAAGCCCTTTAGATCCCCCCTTACTCCTTCTATGGCGAGAAAGAATTTTATACATAACGATTTCATTAGTGAATCTTTTTACATCGGTCGTACCGCTGAAATTCTCCCCAAAGTAAGAAGCTTTTTGAAGTAAACAGCTTAGGTATAGAATATGGGATAATGTGTTGAAACACCTTGTGAGTTATCATCCTAGTGGTGGCTTGTGGTCATGCTTTAGAATGGCTGCCTCCAGATGGCTAGGGAAAACATAATGGCTTTGTATCTCAAAGTTGAATTAATAATCACTTGATATGAAATCAGCGTAAACTCCCGCAAAGGTCATCTTAATGCAAAATGAGTCGGGATTCTGTGAACAATGAAGATTTCACCATGAGTTTTTAACGAGTTTTTTATTGTAATTAACATAGAACACTGCTCAGATTGATCCAATTCTGAGATGAGAGAGTCCTGGGAGAGATTTCATGTCTTGACTGGTATGATTCATGTATCTTGCATATTCTTAGCCTTTAAAACACATGCAATGCCTATACTTGTTCGTCGTCAAATATTGTTGAGTTGTTATTAATGGTTATCTAACGTCTATTTCAAAATTTGAATACGAGAGAGCGGTGAATATTTAGGGGAATTGCGCCAGATATCTTGAATTGAATGGCAAATTTAGATATTTGACACAATAAACTTATGTGATAGAGAGTATGTTATAGGAAAGGGTGGAATTCCCACAGCTGAATCTAATTATGATGTCTTCATATTTAAGCCGTCTAATATACAATACTTTCGATAATAGACTCTATTTTCCTAGCCCATCGCCAGGGACTTATGGTGACGAGGTTTTTTTGAAATCTTACTTGTACGATATCTTAAGGAGCAATTGATACCTGCAGGACTCGGCCCATTACATGTAAAACGTGGTACTAAGATACAATTAATTACATGTACTGATAAGTGCTACAGAGCAGAGGAAAACGTCACGAACAGACATGATAAACTATGCAGTTATAAATTTTTGTTTTTGTCATATCTAAAGCCAATACGCTAAGACTCATTAGCAAGACATCTCTGGAGGTTATTACACAGAATTCACTATTGCTTTCTTCAATTGGGTGCATCTATTTATTCTTCAAATTCCAGAATCACACACCTAGATACATTACTACCTATGTTCATTAAGAGGTTGCTTTCGTGTCGGTACATTTATTGCTCTACTTACTCGCTTTTGACGGAAAGCACATGCTCCCAGTGTCACACATTGAACAATCTGGATCTCGTAATGATAATCTTCTAAAAAGGCTGTGTGTTATGGGAATCGTATCAGTAATTTGTGTTCAGAGTATAGAATTCTATGCCTGTTGCATGATGTTGATACAATCAAAATGTTACATTCAAGTTAAATTCCCGCATTCAAGGTTCTACGGTCTGCGGTCAGAACCATTCAACGTCCTTACAAGAAGGTTCTGAGAAACACATTGATAGAATTTGAATGTCGTGCTTTTTTTATAAGTTGAGATACTCATCGAACTCTAAAGGTCATGAACTATGTTAGAAACATCAAAATCATAACCAAACAGTCTCAAAGACAACACACCAATAAGAAACTGCTAGAAGAGACTTCTATGGAAAGTTCTCCGTCACTGTAAAGAATAGGGGTAAGTCGTTACATAAGATTAAAATCAGATAAAACCGCATGTCTACCTGTTAGGCTAATAGTTTACTCGGAGTTTTAATGTTGCACTTAAAAGCATATTTCATAAGGATATGTCAAGTTATTTTCATTTAAACGAAACGATCTCTTGATATTAAATGCAGCCTGCTTCTAGCTGTAAAGATACTTAGAGTGGACTAGATATCGATAACGCAATATGATGATATCAGGTAATGCTAACTTCCTGGCTGACAGAGGGAGGCAGGTGCTCTTTGTGTTTATAATACAAATATCGCGTAGAAAGGTGTTCGAGGAAAAGAGGCTGCAATCCAATTAAATAGGATGTACAATACTAATAATTAGTGGAGCGAGCAGAAACAAAGCTCGAATTTTAAATCATATTCGAAATTCAAATCTTACCAACGCTTTTAGATCGATCAATATTTTTTCTTATTATTTGCAAAAATTTTATGTTGTTAATGCCTTTAAGTAGGTGTTATTTTAAACCTACATGGTACTGAATTATATTTTGTTGTAAATTTTTATGATTCATGTGATACAAAATTTGTTTATGATGTTTGCTACAATGTTATTGGTAACAAGGAGATGCTTTATTTTGCATTTTCGCGTTACAAAATCACTTAAAAGAATCCATTTTCGTTGTCAAAGAGAAGACAGATAAATAAATTGTCGGAAATTTTCCACCATACAAGTACGTACTAGGAAAAGTTTTATTATAAAAAAGAAAATGCTGCTTATGTTGAAAGCCCGAGGCAAGCTAAAATTTTTTTTGGGGGGGGGGGGCTAATTTCTAAAATTACTAAATTTACTATTTTTCTATTTTTTCTATTGAATTATCATGTTGTATTGTAGCCCCCTGTTGGTCTCGGGCCTCTTTTGATAATATAGAACTATATAACTTTATAAAGAAGTCACTCAGTATGATCAAGCTTAAATATTAAGAAGGTAGAGACAGATACACGGCGGAGAGAAGGGGGATGAATTATATCGGAATAAAGGGGCCAGGGCCGTAGCTAAAGTGGGGTTGATGGGGGTGACAGGGAGAATATTGTGGTTCAAATACAAGGCGTTTTTGCCATGGAGGAGTACGTCATCGGCAAATTTTGCTAACTTGTCACAAATTAAGGATTGTGTTATTTAGTCGGCAAAATCATCGTAGACACCCCCTTGAAACAGAACATCTAGCAACAGCCTTGCAAAGGGCAAACATATGAAAACGCTATTAGAGATTATCTGAGCTGTAAATATAAGCAAGCAACGTGTGGTCACACTAGACGGCTAGGATTGCATACGTAGATCAGAGTTTCATTATAGGTTCTCTCACTCAAACCAAATTTATGACACTTCCTGCACTGTTTACGATTATGTCACGGCTTCGGTACTTACTGTATCCCTTGAAACTTTTGGTGCCCCTATCAGGAGATCCACCCTAAAGCCTCCATGACAATATGTCTAACTTAGGATTCGTGACTGATAAAGACATTTTATCTTTTTATCCAGCAGAAAAACTCGCAGATTTTGCGATACCGACCGATAATCAGAATAAGTGACACTAACTCAGCATATTACAGGCCATTTATCCGCCACGAATCCGATCATTATCGAATTCTCCATCCAATATGGTCCTGCATTGAGCAATATATATGACGTATCATTTTTGATATTTTTCTGTCTCGTTTTGTCGCCCATGTCAAGTCATGTTGTATCTACATCTCTTTTAAGTGGCAAGAACTGCATGCGAAGAGGAACAGGTGAAAGTATGAAGATCTTTACTGTGTGCATATTTGTTTGGTTTATAGCTGGGCCAGCCTGTTGCTTGAGGCAAATTAGTGTTGGTATGTATCAAAATCTGATCTTTTTCATCATTTACGTAAATATACATTTTTACAAGAATATTTTTACAGTAGTCACTTAACACGAGTTCAACTTTAAAATGTAAACATTATGGAACAAGCAAAATATCATCATTATTGTAAGCACAGACTAGCATTGTGATAAAATTTCGGAAAGCTAAGTTAAACATTCTTGAAAGGTTTACGTTGTCGTAGGCCCTACACGCACACTCTTAAATGCATTTTTATTTACCATTAGGCATCCTCTTGGCAAAGCACGAGACAATGAATTTCGATGCATTGCAAAGCAGTGTCGACGTCATCAATGCAACAAATGCTGTGGCACTAAACGTGACAAAGTTTGCAGTGAAAAGTGGCTCAATTCTGGAACATTGTGAGTTCAGAGTTACGTTCAGTAACAGAGCATTCTTTTACAATACAACAAATTGCGTATGTAACACAGAGACTTCAGCTTTGGATCTTAACGTCTGAAAGTTATTTGATGTCTTAAAGCTGTACTATTTTTAATACCTTTTAAAGGTATGATAATCTTGTAAACGCCATATTCTAGGTGTAGTAGGTCAAGGACGCCTGCAGCAGCAGGGAGGCAGCGAGGGCAGGTTCTTTTTCTGTCCTCATAAAATAAGCCTAATTCCTCTGCTTTACTATTTTTTGCCATAACCTTTCCTCTCTTGACCCCCTTTCTTTACCCAGGAGTCTAACATAGCGTTCCTGAATAAGGGTAAGCAGGTCCTTTGTTGATATCAGTGGGTTCAGTTCGCTGTATAAATATGGTTCCCCTTATTTTCTAAGTATTGAACGGTGCAAATGGGGTAAACAGAGGTAAACTAGACTCTATGAGTCATGAATTAATCTTTATCAATTTCTGTAGCGTCAAGATGCAGTTTTCTGGCAAACGGTTTGTCGCAAGTCGCTTACATTTTGGAACCGTACAAAGTTGATCCGATCTCCTGTGTTATGAGCGAAATACTGAAAAAGCCACACATCACGCTAGGATATGAACATAACAGACAGTGCAGAAACGTCATCAGTATGAGGCCAGAGCCAGAACAATTAAACCATGCATTGATTGCAATGATAAGGGAACATCAGCCAAGAGAGGTTGCTGTTATTATTGAGGGTACGTTGTTGCATTTGCCGTTGTTGTTGCTTTTAGATATAACCAGGTTATCAACACAATCCCACAAGAAATTTGGTAAGCACAAATGATAAAAGAGAGGGAACTTAGAATAGTTTTTATTCTTCCTAAATTGAGGCAGAAATATCCATTTGCTCTATCGCCCTCAAAAACTCAGACTTATGCATCTATTTCTAAAAGCTATTTGAATAATCGTTGGAACGCTATCTCTCTCAGCCCCCCTCCTCTGCCCAGACTACTTCACTATCAAACCAGTCGAAGCATAACAAAGATTCTTCAGAAATAAATTAAGAGATTTTTATTTACCTTAGAGGGACTTGGTGAAACTGCTGCAGATATAATGGCCAATGATTACCTCGTGAACAAATTATTTTTCCAAATTATTGGCACTGTTGATTTTTCCAAGCCAATCACGATTGGTCGGATCGTTGATGATCTCAGACTCTCAGGCATTGTCAAAGTCCTTCTGGTCGTCCAAGCTGATAACGTCGAAGCTGTGATGAGAGAGGTAAGTGAGAGATGTTGAATGAAAGATGGTTTATTTTCAAGGGGGACATGCCATATTGGTGCTATGGAGACGTTCTACCTATTTAGCATCTGAGGGCGTTCATGGACCACCCTTCCCCTCTAAAAATGGATGCAATGTGACAACGTCTCCAAAATATAGAGGTAGTACATAATCTTATATAGCTCACAATCTAGGATGTGTATTGAGTCACTATAATTATAGGTCGATAAGCTTGCCAAATAATTTTGACGCACCTATTCAGTTAAAACTTGCAAAGGTGCTTGTCAGATAATTATAGGGAAAAGTGAACATTTGATCGAGTGACCCAAAACAACTGGTATAATATATTGAGGGAGTGTATTTCCTAGTTCCAAATTTAGAGAACACTATCTCACACGATACCAGAATCGAGAAGACTTCTTACAGTTGTGAGGTTTGTAATCTATTACAAATATGTAATTTTTCTACCTTTAATCTAGCAGAAAATTTGTTTCATTCGACCTTGTTTCTTTCAAAGGTTACATTTAGAGGGATGGTCAGGCAAGAGTACACATGGTATATTCCTTACGCGGTGAGTATGTCATACCATTCACTTGAAATAATTTAATAATATATAGGCTTGGTTTTAATCTTAAGCGTATACGTATCTTTCCATCTACCACATTTCAGGACTTCAGCAAATTCAAGGACAAGAACTTGTACGAAGGAGTGTATGGTCTTCAGCTACCGGTTGACAATGACAGACTAAACGAAACACAGTGTGAGCTACGAGAATTGGAAGTGATTCGTCCAAACACACAGAAGGTAATGAATAACTTTTTAGTATTAGATATAGATGGGTCTATAAGGGTGTAACGAAGTCTAGAGAGCTGTTTAGCTTCTGTGGAAATATGGAGGGGTCGTAGATGGTCCTAAGGCGTTTAACGTTGGTTTCAAATCTACAGTTTTGTCTTGTTTGGGCTGCAAATTATGGATCAGGAACTTTGGGCAGCTCTTATATACTAGCAGAAATAACGTAGAATTGGGAGCATGGACGCTGCGGTTCAATGCTATGTATTAATGAGCTTTTACTTCCATTCTGACCTTTTGCTAAATATCTTAGTATAAAGCCCATCTTAAACACTTCATTTGAAAATATATCTATTTTGAAATAACATAGTGGAACTTCTCAAGTTCTTCTACATCTAACCTATCATGAAATTCAACCTGATGATGTTTTAGATACATTTCTCATGGACTTCTAACAGACCCAAATTTTTCCTATGAATATTAGCGAAACACATGAGTGATTTCGGCTCCAATTCGTTCTCTTGATGGAGCAAATCTTATGAATACTGTGCTATAATTTAAAGGCCTTGCTCTAAGTAAATGTAGTTTTTTCATGTTGTAGAAGATTGATCCACTTCTTCACGATGCTTTAGAAGCAATGGCAAACGCAGATGAAGAATTCAAGATCAAATGTTCCCCGGCAAATAGGCAGAAAGACACGAGAAGATGCAAAATTAAACGACAAGGAGACAAATGTGGGTCAACAGTAGATTTTATGAAAAGAGTAAGTTGTGAAAGTCTCCTGGTAACAAAAACATATCTGATTAGTAGCTTCTTCATTTGATTTTTATAGAACTAAGATTTGATAGATTGAAGTATATGTGTTGAGCGAAGTGAAAATTGTTGTTGTGAAAAGTATTGTTGTGAAAAACGCATAACATTATATTCCTGCAAGGAGGGGTTAGCAAGGCTTATACAAGAGGGGATATCTCAAGGGTCTAACAATGGAGATTTATAAGATCTAACCAGGGACACCTGCTGCACTCCGGGGAAAGGGAGCAAGATAAAAAACAGGGAAAACAATTGTAATGTAGAATAATAAGGCTTTTTTCTGAGGACAGGTTACGCAATTACCCCCTCCCCCCGCTTCTCTCCATTGGCTGCAGGCATCCTTGATCTAAACCACACCCTCAGCCGCATCACAGTGAATTCTCCTTAAACACTGTGCTTACTAAGATAGATAGAATGCCGATCATGGAAATATATAGAATCCATATTGCTTACACTAGACGTTGCCAATATTTTCAACTTGTCTCATATTTTCAAAATCCAATTAAAATCAATTGCATTAAGTTTATAACCTTGAGAAATAAACTTCTTATACTTCTTCTCTTGTGTGTTTCATTCATTATATTTCATTATATCAAAATTCATTACAGGTCTTGGTACAGAGAGGGATAACCGGTGACGTAAAGTTCACTCTATCTGGATATCGAAACATAACGAATTTGAATGTGAAAGAAATAAGCGGAAGTACAGAGCGCCAGGTACATTGAATGTTATTAGTTCTGTCTCTAATCAAATTTACAACTGGAATGCTTGGGTGCTGCATTAAGCTGAGACCAGGTGTATTACATAAGGTAATTGACATGTGATAAATGCAATAACTTTTTTTTCTAGAAGATGATAGGACATAAACATGAAACGTTTTTATACTGTGATTTACATTATATATAAAAACTTCTATAGATAAAGCAGGGACCGCTTAAGTGAGAGCAAATGCTTCTAGTGCCCCCATGGTTTGGATGCCAATTAAGTAAATCAGCATATAAATAAGGGAGATAAATCTAACTGGGTTGATAGTTGCCCCCAACCGGCCCCTTCCATATTCCTATTGTTTCATCATCCAAAACAATGATCTATTTTTCCTGTTGTCTAAGAAAACAATAGATTCCATTCCGGGTTTAGTCCCTTAAAAGAGATCATGTCGCGTTGATGTTGCAAAATGTTGATACATGCAACTAGACTGAATATACAATTTCTTTATTATGCTCCTCTTAGACTTTATAACTATTTCTACAGCTAGGTTCATGGTCTACAGCTTGCGACACCTTCATATGGAATCCAGGTACAACTTATGCAAAGCAAAAATTTTCCGGCAAATGCAACTCGAAGAATGACAATGATGATGATGATGGGCAGCTAATTGCCTTCAAACCAAGAAAAAGGAGACTCAATATTGTCACATATATAGTCAGTATGCTAAAGCTTAGGGTACATTGCAATAGGGTGGGGGAGCATGCACCTTCTATAATATAAGGGGGGTGAAGCTATTTTTCTGCTTGCTTTGATATTTAACTGTCAAACTTCATCTCTTTGAGGGATGATAGAAAACCGAACTCTTATAGATAACATTATTGTGTGTGCTCAGCTATTGATGCTAACCATCCTCCTACATACAATTCCATCTTATTGTAATTTGAGAATTTGTAGGTAAAATTTGTTGAGTCCTATATGGTTCAAAGTTGCTACTTCCGATGTGAGGGAGAGAAATGAGAGAAATCACATTCTACAGTACAGTTCTATGCAGAGGACCCTAACATTCTAAAATTCCTTGCCTAATCCGGCTAGATGATAGGAAACTGGGGAGAGCTTTCTTCATGACGTCATTCTATTGTCATGAGGATTTGGCTGCTAGCATGTTATTCGTCTGTACCTTTATGGCAACAGCCACGTCATTCTCACACAATTTTCGAAGAGATCTAAAATACCAAATTGGCCTTGTCATATTATTGATTAGTCATACTAAACCTTGAAGAGCTTCATTGATAATAAGAAAATATTTGCCTAACTGTTTTCAGGAGGAACCGTTTATGATGATACGTAATGGCACCTTTCCAAATGGAAATGACAAGTTCCATGGCTTTCTGAAAGACCTTCTCGACAGGCTGAAAAATGATCTCGACTTTGAGTACGTTTTACATGAAGTCAGTGACAAGACATACGGAGTACGTCAAAAAGATGGAACATGGAATGGATTGATTGGCGAGCTTATTGATAAGGTACTTCAATTGGATTTATCAGGCTGTTTAGGCCGCTCACACACAGTCAACATATTCAGACTACTGAACAGCAAACTGCTAAAGTCAAATGGGTGGGATACTAACAGTGTGACCACATGTGACCTGCATAGCGCTACTGATTTGCTATTCTGTTGTCCTTCATGTAGCCACCTTTTGCCCCGGTATTAACACAAATATACAATAATAATCAATGCAATTCACAAGTTTTTCAGGGGGTGCTGGGTGTTTTGGAGCAAAAAACCCGTACTAATCTGTATGTATAGAGCTTTAAGGTACTAGCCCCTGTGAGATTTCATCATTTTTGGTAAAGGTAACTTGACCATGTGGCCCATCCAGGGATCAAGGGAAAGGGTTAACTTTCCCGTGTGCTTTCTTACAAACAAGATCGTTTGTTTCCTATTCTATAGGCTATCTGACTATCTTACTTGATTTTTTAGAAAGCTGACATTGCCGCAGCATCGATGACTATCACTTCGACCCGTCAGCAAGTGGTTGAATTCACAAAGCCTTTTATGGATTTCTCCATGGCATTGATCATGGAAAAGCCAAAAGGGAAAAGCTTGGATCTGTTTGCGTTTATGAGGCCATTTCATCCTGTTGTATGGGTCTCTCTGGCTGCTGTGGTAAGCAATTTAGAGTGCATCGTTGCATTGCATTATAACTGCAATGCACAATAGCTGCTGCAAATATAACTAGTATTTTGCTTTTTCTAGCTGCAGCTGGCAGTAGCTGGCTATCTTAATTGCTGCTATTTTTGTTCCTGTTTGTTGTTATTTTTATTGCCATTGTTGCGATTGTTGTCGCTGCTTTTGAGGTATGAATTTTCATAGTGCACTAAATGAAAATATGCTATCTTAAAGTCGCATCCGATCTTTACGACCATGAACCAGCCAACTCCTACTTACGTGAAACTACTTAGCAATATATTTCGCACCTTGCAGAAGTTCCATCAATCTACCGGGATATTGCTATTGTTAGATATATGCTATCAATTATCCTGTACGATTATTCTATAACACGTTAGATATGCTAATAGCTACACGCCATTAGAACGTCAATGCTAATGTCATTCACCTTATTCACCTATGCTGAAAGTCCACATCAGCTTTTAAGCTGACTTGAATATGACCTGCATTAACAAATCATTGATGTATGTATCTATGTATGTATCTTTTAACCTGACATTTCATTTACTTACAGACCTCAGTAACAGCCCTTCTCATATATCTGATCGACAAATACAGTCAACACGGGTACAAAAAGTATGCAAAGGACGGAAAGCCTGATATAAAAGGTGACGAATTCAGGTTTGGTAACTGCGTGTGGTTCGTCGGTTCAACTCTTCTCCAGCAAGGAGCCGAGCTCACACCAATGTCAGCTCCTGGTAGAATCATGGGTGCAACATTCTGGTTTTATGCGTTAATTCTTATCTCAACATACACTGCAAATCTGGCTGCTGTGTTTGCAAGTATGACCCTTTTTTAAATTTGAACCTAGCTGCTAGCAGTACCATTTACTAGAATATATCAACTCATTAGCAATAGATTGTAGTTGTTCTCAATAACAAGTCGAGCTCCCTACATCTCTCTTTTTTGTAAAGCTTTTTACAAATATCTTGCTAAGAGAGTATCAATTCTTTACAGCGACAAAAATTGAGAGCAAAATCAACTCAATTGAGGATTTAGCCAACCAAGAGGAGTTATTATACGGCGTACTTGGATCTGGAACAACGTACGACTTTTTTCGAGAGGCGACGATCCCTCTTTACCAAAAAATGTTTCAAAGAATGACCGACAAGAACTCGTTTTCTACATCAACAACTGCTGCGATTGAACGTGTCAGATCAGGTGGCTACGCATATTTGACAGACGAGCCTGTCTTGCAATACAAACATCAACGTAGGCCATGCAACACATTCTTGTTAGGCAACTTGCTGATGGCAAAAGGGTATGGTCTGGGATTGCCATTGAATTCAGAGTGGACTCAGCTATTATCTGTGAGGATATTAAAGGTAGGTTTGCTTACTGGGTGCAATGCGTAGGAAGAGAGTCGGGAGGAGGGGTGGGTCACACAAGGGGGCCAAAGCTGTAAGCCGTGAAAAGGCTAAAAGCACGAAATCACGGAAAAAAGAATAAAATTTGCCGCGGCAGCTGCAAACATATTTTTTCAAAGCCGTAGTCTACCAATTAACAATTTACAAATCCTTTTATAAATAATTTGATTTTTGGTTATATTACATCAGCTTTGCCTTGTTAACTTTATCAAAATTTCAAAACAGTAAGGCATCCTCATATAAAAAGTGGTAACTTTCAATTCCAGATGCATTGAATTAAAAACATTGAATTACAGGACATTAGCTTTTGTGTTTGAGATATTTAACCGTGATCATGTAGCGTAGCCTGATCTTAACCTTGGCTGAAACTTTCCAATTCTATGTGCAGGATACTATGGGATAATGGAAAGTCTTGGGCTCGCGATTCCAATGCAATCGGCTCCTAACTACCGTTTATTTCCCGCAGCTAAAAGAAGAAGGTTTCATCGAATCCTTACGATTAAAATATTGGGACGAAAGATCACAGTGCGTTCCTGATGCTGCAAAAAGCAAGAAGACAACGTCCTTGGATCTTTACAGCATGGCTGGTGTTTTCATTGTCTTGACGGTTGGAGCAGGTATTGCTTTCATAATTCTGTTCTTGGAAAATAAGGCCTCTTCGTGGCTGCGTGGTAGATGCTTTGGATGCTTTGCGAAGGAGGAAGTTTTTCAAAAGGTAAGCGTAGTGTATCGAAAACCTTTAATTGTTTGCATGCTCAACGATGTATTAACTTGGGTGGTTTTCCTCTCTATAAACCGAGACGTTGCTCACTGCGAAGCAATCCCTGTCTACTGCCAGTCTCTCTACTCTGTAGCATTTCCATATTTAACAAAGATCCGGCATGCTGGACCAAAAAATTCTTCAATAAATGCCATTGCTTTAAATTTCATTTTGCATTGAGTGCAGTACAAAACTTGTGATGAAAAGCTATAATTTTATTATTAGAATTCTCAAGGAAACAAACCAGGAAACAATCAGATGCTTGCGTACATGGATTTTCCGGATGATGGGCATAATTACAATATGAACAGTTTGAACAATAAAAAGGTAGTCTTATTTATTCCGTGATCTTTCTAATATCTTTGTTACTGCTATGCATGGGAGCACAGTGAGGAAAATCGGAAGCCTCATGTATGAGAATCGTGACAAAGCATCCACTGATTTCTCCAGCCTATTCCAAGATTATTATACTAAAAGCAGGCTCCCTGGTTGAATCTTGCTTAATTTACTTAATGACAATAGTTATGTAATCATGACGTATCTAATAAGGGAGTACAAGGCTAACAGCCTAGAAGTCATATCTTGTTCGCAGCAGAGGCTGTCGTAAAGTTTTTCAAACCGTGATCCTGTCTTACAGTTTCTTAGGCTAAGCTATGACTTTTCATACAATCACATTGATATTTTTTGCAATTGCTGCGATTCTTATCGAAATATGCGAGAGTGACCTCTGTCATCAGCAGTTTTTGTTAAGTGCGTTATATTTTGTTCTTACAGAGAGTAAAGGGGCATCCATCCGATTCACCAAAATCGACGGAATCAGGGCGTTTTCATGACATAGCAGCCAATTATAGATATGGAAGAAATGCTCAATTCTACAATCAGGCTCATGATCGAGAATCGACACTGTAAAGAATTTGAAAGAAACATTGCATGGTTTATTGCCAAAGTTACCTCGGGATAGCACAGCAAATTAAAGATCACTGGTAGCTTCCTTTGAATTGATTTCAAAAGACAAATTTAGTTCTTTTGATGAAAGTGTCGAATAAAGAAAATTTTGTAAATTGCAAAATTTGTAAGACTTTGCTTATACCATGCCATGTGTTATATTCTTTAAACCTCTTCTTATGCATGTTTTTGTTTTAGATCAGCCAAATTAGCCTTTATGTTTTGTTTGTTTTTTACAGTCAAGTTTTTTTATTGGAAGAGTAGAGCATAAAAAGTGATCGAAGTGTGCGGGCTTGTCATGGCGACGCAGAAAAGCTAGGCCCGATGGAAGCCATCTTGAGCCTTAGTATCCTGCACACAGAAGGACTCACGCAGCTTGTGGCCTCTTGTCTCTCAAAATAAAAGCAACCAAGCAATGGAACTAAGACAAATACTTTTGTATCAGTAAAGGGCCTAATTCTGCGGCCACATGATGCCAATACTAATATCCCTCCTGTCTTCTTTCTACGAGGGTATGGCAAAGAAGCAGCCCCCCTGAGCTCTCTAAGGAGGTATTCAGCATAAAATGATTTGCAATTTGTTAGCACCTATATTACGTCAATAGTGAAATAAACACAAAAAAGTGGAATCTTATAGATTGTTTTATCGTCAGTCACTATGTTAAGAGGTGTATCACTCTAAAGCACAAGTCCTATACGGCATGCGTTGTTCTACGCGTATTTATGTGAAACCTAACCTAATTAGCTCCATACTCTTGCAGTCGGTTGACAAGAAAATTCTCCCAGTTCTCTGGAAGTCTTATCTTGCATAACCTATCTGAGCTAACGAAAGACCCAAGATATACTTATTTATTTTTGTCAGCATCAAGTTTATTTTTTAGAGTGAAATGAATATTTAATACTTAAAAGTTACAATATCAAATTAAATCACTACAAAGTCTTATCTGTTATGTATCTCTTTTTGGGGGCATCGATCAGGATTGGGGGCATCGATCAGGATTTAAGTGGGGTAATGTCATATCCCCGTATTTACCTTGTGCACCCAAAAATTCGATGAAGTGCAACTGGCGTGACCCCCCCTGCCGCTCTTTGAACAAGCATTTCATGAAAACCCTTTATCAAACGAATGCCTTTTTGCTACGTAGTTAAGTTGTAAACACTGGGGTTAAAGCCGGGGGATACATGACGAATGGGACGTAAAAAGAAGAAGGAGAAACGGCGAGAGCTAGAGATCTAAATTTGGAAAGTATACAATGTCGACACTAGCATTATTTAACCGAAGTGTCTAGGGATTAAAAAGATTCAATGCATTCGTAAATTGGTTTTCAGCCTTAGGGATAGAGTTAGGGTTTGCTAAGGGTTTGTCTAAGTTGGCTTAGAATTTGCTTTAAGATAAGGATTAAAATCTATAGTTCGAGTAGTTTTAGAGATTAAGCGCTTAATTTAGGGTTGTAATCTGTCCATATAGTAACCCTAGCTTTGGCTTAAAGTGTTTCTTACTTTATTTTGACGCAAGTTAGATATCTATGAAAAGAAATTCCATTACGAGGGGAGAATTTAAAACAGTAGAAACTTGTAGAAGGAATAAAATCTTACTTTGGGTTTACCTATTTCGCACTTTTCTTCCGGAGCAGGGTCTATGATTCAATGCCTAAGACGCAATAGCATTTGTATTCCGAGCAACGCGATTGCACTTGCACTCTAAACTTCGACGAACAAACTAAACTTGTCTTGGGTTTGAAACTGCTGCTTTTGTTGACAATCAAAGATTTCAATGCCATTGGGAATTTCGTGATAATTTAGTGTTAATTAGCAACGTTTTCGTATCTTGAAGTTTAAACTTTTCTCTAAATTTCACACCTAAAAGTGGAATACAATTCCCAAAAGACCTATAGACAACGCGCACAATCAAAACAAATGGAGGGAAATACCCTGTGCTATTTTGCAACATGTGCCCCCGGTAAGTTCAAGTTTTGATGCATTTTTTACTTAATGAAACAGAGAAAGTAATAAAGCTTATTTCTTTCAGAGCATGGGCACAATCCAAAACATTAAGGAACAGCAATGAGCAAGATAGCAAACAAGCTGTTTACCAGGAAGAAGGGCGTTTCTTATAGCGATTCGGCCTAAAAAGTTCTTAAGACCAGATTCTGAATGAAAATGGTGAAACCATGGATGCGAATGAAAAAACACAATTTTATTTGCCAAAACAGCGATGGAATGAAATCTCTTAACTTTATCAAACATTAGAGAACTGCTTCAGCTAGCTGTTTCTCAACTCGAAACCAAATTCAGTTTTAATGCCTTCAAGAAAGACCAGATTTCATCAGCCTCTACTTTGCTGTAAAGAGATTTCATAGACGCTTTTATACCACGTTGGGGGTCAATACTGACAATTAAGGTCATCAGTTGATACAGACAGATTGTTAGTTGATCTTGCAAAAAGGAAACGCATATCTTTAATTGAGTATATTAAAACTAAATATCATTTTGATTAGCTTGACGGTAAGTTTCATCAACATTTTGTTATCTAACACACAAGTTAAACACGCTCGTTTAATAACTCAATGACAATTGGTTAATTTTTTGATTTATATTGGAATAAATATGCCATAATTATACAGTTGTATGATGCAATTATGTGCTTAATATATATGTAAATTTTTATTGCCGATCACATGATTTCTTCCATCTTTTCTATTTTGTGGATACTGGCAGTCTCACAGTTCTTCACCAACATTTGATACATCTGCTTATTCTACCCCTATTTATTCATTTTCATCCTGTTGTCTCCAACATTTCAAACACTTTTTTAAACACATTAAACTGGTGATATAACCCAAGGCATTCTTCTGGTTTTTCGAACAATTCCTATTTCTATTTTGCCCTTTAAAGACAACATTCTTGTGACTCCTTTGTTTAGATGTTAATACTATGCTTGTCTTGCAATGGACTCTAGGGTCATGAGGTATTAAATACAGATGAAATTGCAATCTATAATTACACACTAACATTAGCTTTTTTGAAGCTAAGAATTCTCGGCTTTAATAACTTTAATTCACTGTGAAAAAATGTTTTAAAGAGTGCGTTTAGAAGCTGATGTACCCTGAGGTGAACCTCGCGCGGAACCCGCGTTTTGGGGCTTCCCATTGGACAATGCCTGAACAAACAAAGAAAAGCCATTATAACATATAACGCTCATAGCTGGTGCCGACCCGCGCGGTTTTTCCGCCAGATGCACATCAGATTTTTTAATCAACTGCAGAAATTAAGATCAGCGCACCTGTCTCAAGTATTAACTGTGAGTTACTGCATTAAATATCCAATCGAAAAGTTATTCTCTGTAGTGCTTGTTTGAACGAAGACTGTCAAAGTACTTCTTAGTCGCATAATCATAATCCTTTGCGGCTGTAGTGTTGTAGTCATCTTCCAATGGAAATGGTCCAGGCTACGAACAGTAAATGAACAGTGCAAAAGAGGAAATATCATGATATAGAGAAGGAGTTCAATTCTTGGCCGTAGCGTGACGCGTACAGTGGGGTGACGGGGGGATGTGAAAGGCTCATTAGCACAAACAGTGGACGGGTTAATCACCTCAGGATCTTGATTCATATCAAGTTAGTTTAAATCTAAATAACACCTTTATATTTGTAAGCTTTGTAATAGAGGATCCTTTTAAAATCAACATTACTGACGGGGTTGCCTTCGTTATAAATTGAAAGTGAACAGGAAATAAAGATGAAAGGGAATGTTAAACAAAAATGGAACCTTGACGAGGTGACTATCAACTGAGTCCATATATCTTGGGTGATTTCCATTTGAGCTGCTGTTGCTGGGCACAAATTCAGAGTTTTGCTTTGCCTTAAAACTATCCTAAAATCAAGAGATACTGATATAAACTTTTAAATAACAATATAAAACTAAAGATTTGACTATTACATTAAATTAAATTACATTACATTACATTACATCACATTACATTACATTGCTTTACATTACATTACATCACATTACATTACATTACATTGCTTTACATTACATTACATTACATTACATCACATTACATCAGATTACATTACATTAAATTACATTACATTATATTGTATTGCATTACATTAAATTATATCAAACTATAAATTATACTCCTAAGGAATGGCTAATATACTTTACCAATTTAATAATATTTGCAATATACTTACTCTCAGTGATCCCTCCAATCGTCTGCATAGGCCAGGGTACTTCACCTCGATAAACAGAAAGACAAATGAAACAAAGGCACCGGAAGCTAAGATGATGTATACACCAGCCAGACTCATAAAATCTAGTGAAGTTGACTTTTTCACCGTTGCTTCGTCTTCCTGCGTACAAGCAGATTTCAGGTCCCACCATTTTCTTCTCATTTGTTCCACCACCCCTCTCTCACGAAGCTGAAATTGAAGACAATTACGGGGCTTAGAACGATGATCTTTTTATGTATCATAAACCAATCTGATTGCTTTTGGCAGCAAAGAAAATAAACAAGTCAAGGGTGAGTTATACTGACTTGTTTTTCTCGAAACCATTCCTCGCTACTGTCAACACTACAACAATCGTCAAGCTCCCTCACTTGCTATATAAGTAAAGATGCTGCCCTGTTAAAATCATCCTTTGAATTGGGGGGCCATATAAGTTTTGCCCTGGGAGAATCACGTTTTGCCCTGCCAAAACATGAGAGGTACTACCATCGGTCACTTTTGCCCTGCAAGAAGCGATGTTCACAGTTGGGCAGAAAAAGTTGGGCTACTTCCTCCCCTTCGGGTGGCACTCTTGCATAAATTGTGCGAGAAGACCAAATCATTGGATAGCTCTTACCTTCAGTATTTGCACCGATAAAGGATTGGTCCATTCAGAATCGATTCGCAGGCCTAGGCCATAACTCTTGGCCTCAAGCAAATTCTTCAGCAAAACAGTGTTGCATGGCTTTTGTTGATTATGATAACTAAGCAACGGGTGCTCAGTCAAATAAGCATAGCCACCATGTCTTACTTTTGCAATGGCATCAGATGTGGATGTTGCAAATGATCTTCTTGTCTGCATCTGTCCAAACATTTTTCTGTACAAGGGGATTTTCGAGTTTTTGAAAAACGATTGAGTTTGACCGCCTTCCAACACCCCGTATGCAATCTCATCCTGTTTTGCTAAATCTTCTAATGATTTTATCGAAGTTTCCATGCTTTTCTCTGTAGAGAGCAAAATATGTTACGAAATGAAATAAGGACAATTTAGGGACAGTGCAAAATTCACTTTATAAAATCGCCAGTGGAAAATTCTTTCAAAAAAATTTGCAGACCCTGAACTCATGTTGAGTTCATAAAAAAAGTCATTGCACAGTAAATGTGTAAATCCAGCTCTTTCAAGTTTCGTTCATTTTCCAACGGCCATGTAATAAAATCAATATTGCACAGTCCCTTATATCATACATGGTACAATCGAGGCAAGGGTTTCATAATGTAATCTTAGAGTCAGCAATTTTGAAAGAGACAAGCTAAGCAATTTTGAAACTCACTCGTAAAAAATGCGGCAAGGTTTGCGGTATACGTTGACACAATAATGATGCAGAAAAACCAGAATGAGGCTGATAAAACCCTTCCACCTGCACCGCGTGGAGTGTAATCTGGACCTTGTTGTAAAAACGAGGCTGTCATAAACCATACACAGTTACCAAGATTGAGTTCTTGTCCAGTCCCTTCACCTTTGTTTAAGGCTTTCATTCTGAATCCATCAGGGCTGTACCGATCGATCACGTATAACAACAGGCCAGATATAGCTATCTATAAAGATATTAAGGAAATTTAAAGGTAATATTGCTATAAGCAATACAGTAACAAAATCAATGGGACAAGAGGGCGATGGTAACAAATTTGGAGCCTTGGATAAGCACAAAACTGTAAGGGCCTAAAGATTTTTCTCTGCCAACCCATAGGACCCCTTAATTTTGTTTCATGAAACCGTTGCCCTCCCCAAAAGAATTGACCCTGGCTACGTGAAACAAAGAACTTAAAGGGTACCATATTTGACTACGACCATAGCTTCAGTTATTCACCTAGTTTAAACAAATCTTGAAAAACATTCTTCTTGTAACCATGGCTAGTTAGTATTCTAAACGTCAAGCATAATCTTGTTACTAAAGCCGTAGCGAAAATCGACTTACCATTGCCAAAACAGATATCCATAATTCCAGTTTGAATGGCAATAGAAAAGTAAAAAAATTCACTTTGGCCTCAGGTGGCTTCTGCATGATCAAGCTCATTGTAAAATCCATAAAAGGCTTTGTAAAATCGATGGCTTTCTCTCTCTCTGCAGTTATTGTCAAAGATCCTATGGCTATATCAGCATCCTACAAGAAAAGGGCGTATATTAGATTAAATTGAATTACAATACATTACATTAAATTATATTACATTACATTACATTACATTACATAACATTACATTACATTACATTCCATAACATTACATTACATTTCATTACATTCATTACATTACATCACATCACATTGCATTACATTACATTACATTATATTGTTTTGCATTACATTGAATTACATTATTCTATAAACGTAAGCAAATACCTTGCGAATCAAATCTCTAATCATGCCATTAGATGTTCCATTTGAAGTTCCTCCTCCATAGTTCCCAGGTGTTACAAGGTACATTTGATAGGTGAAATTTAAATCCATAGCAAGTCGGTCAATGAGGTCTTTGCAGAACCCTTCGAATGCTTCATTTCCCAAATGCTTTTTCGCAGGATCGTAGAAAATAAATGGAGGGCCCTTGACAAAATAAAAGTAAAGACGAATTTTGATTTTTCAGCCACACCAAGCATGGTGGTGCAAATATTAGCATCATTAATGATTAATAAAATGTTTTTGATATATATAACTTCATATGCTTAAAGAACATTAAACAAAATAGTGGTCACATTGCGTAAAGAAATTTATTTCGATCTTTCTTCATATAAATTTCCTTTCTGCTTGATATGTTTCGAAAAATATTTTAATCCTACCTTGCTAGTAACAATCCTTAAATGTGTGTTTCTCGGCCTAAAATCACTTTGTGCTCCAACCGTCTCAATCGAAGAACTGCATTTCGACTTCATGAGACTCTTGTCGCCTTCAGCCTTTGAATCTCCCGCCATCTTTTTGCAGTTTGAAGACCAAGTCCCAAGCTGAAATAAACCGAAATTAACATCAAAACAACCGTAACTAAGACATCAAGAAGAACCTTCAGAAAACGTCAACTCTCCTCTTAGCATTAGTGTTGCATTCACCCCTGCTTTTATTCGCATATGCCTTGGCTCAACGTTATTGCATTACCTAGCGACGGGGGCTGTAATTATTGCAAACAAGACTACTTCCAAATCACACTGTCTACTTCCAATTTGTAAAAATTAATAGACGAACCTCACCTTCTCGATTTTACCTCCTTCTTTGATTTCGCTTGCTTCCAAATCTGAAACATCTCTGTAACCGCTTTTCAAAAAACGGATGTCACCAGTTCGCCCATGAAATGTAATCTGTAAACAAACACTAAATAGTTTTACATAAAGAGTAGAAAAGTGAGCGGTTACTGCTGAAGTTAACCTGAGTTCCAGTTCAGTAAAGATGAAGACGTTTTCGAAACAATTTAAAATATATATAAGTATAGATGAAATGTAACCTTTTTTGCGATTTGCAATAGCTCCATTCCATACTCATGAGCCTTTGGCGTTGGGCAGAAGTTTTTATCTACTTTGTCTCTGGCTTTGATTTCAAGAAATTCTTCAATTTTAGGGAATTGGTAAGATGCATTTAGGACCAAGTTGAAAGCGTCATATAAGGCAGGATAATTCTAAAAGATCAATCAGACTTTTTATTGAATCTGATAATATAAGAAATGACGTATGAGGCATCAGTACTGCAGAGAAATCTTTCAATATTAAAAACATGGACTAAGATTGGAGATGAAGACAGAAAAAAGAATGAAATAAGTTACTACTGTTAAATTAAAGACATTAAACTATATTCTAGCAGCATTTTTGCCAGTTTTACTGCAGAGCTAGCGATTCTCAGTTTTTCCATGAATTAGAGTTTGTTTGTGAGCCAAGGGTACATTTAGAATTAAGGCTAAAGCTACGGCTAAAGTAAGGGCTAAGATCAGCATTAGGCAGACTTTCCTTTATGCAATTGGAAAGGAGAGATGAATATATTTTCCAATAGATAATAAACATATTTTAAGGATTTCCAATAATATACAATCAAACTAACACATTCTCCATTAACTGTGCTTGTTGCTGCTTTGGCTGGTATACGCATCCCAGACACGCCAAATAATCTGTGAATGTTGACCAGGCCAACGGAGAACTCCTACAGTAGAAAGTCAAGTACTATAAAACGTATGCTGTGCATCATGTATAAGGTTACACTCCGTAAGGTACTTGTCCTTTGTAAATGCGTTTTTCTTGTAAGAGATGTTATCCTCTGTTAAGCCTTCATACGTCATCATGAATGAAGAGCAATTAATAGCATGCTTAGTAAGAGGAATTATTTCTTATTCTTGAAAACATACCATCAAGGGTAAAAACCATTTGTAGTCATCAAGTTCCAATCCTTGATTCCTCACCTTGAAAATCGATTAAGAAGCATTAACGAAAACAAAAATCATACCAATAAACGAATAGGAAAATTAGAGCCAAACTTTGAACAAAATCTAATCAATTTTAGACCAGTCGAATTTCCTAACAAGAAAGTCAGTTTTTCAACTTGCTTACCGGCATTAAAATTAACAGAAGTGTCATTTGGGCCGGTGACCTTTCACTGAGAAATTTTTATGTTTAAAAAGGGTGAGGCTACTCCCTTCAATTTGTAGAGACACCTGCTTCTAACCGTTCAAAACATTTCCTAACCACAACATTATCATTTCTTGCGCTCCCTTGCAATCTGACACCTTTAATGTTACTTTACAGCTGCAAGGGTTCATAGCTTCAATACATCGATAACTTTCATGTCAATGAAATTGGTGAATTATTTACATGTAGAATGATACAACACGTGAACTTTTTACCTCTGTTAAAAAAGCTTCAACATGTCTGCTATGCATCATCATAAGCACCCTTTTAATTCCAGAATCTCTCAGTTTTTGAACCGCTTTTGTCAACGTTCCTGGTTTTTTAAAGTTGACCTTACCAACAACTTGAAATGGAAAACGCTGTGACAGTTTTCCTTGTGACATAAACTTGATGGCTGTCTCTCCCATCGAATCTAAGAACAGAGATAAGATGAAGTAAATATAGGGACAATCACCGCGGTAAATAATTCTTGTTTCTTGCTTCAGTACTTTGAAGCTGTAATAAGTGGGTGTATAAACGTGGAAGCATAAGGTAACATATTTCTTAGAATTTGCTGTAACGTAACGGATACTTATTATGTTACCCTATTACTACATAAGTACCATTCAAAACCAATCTTCAACACCCTTAGCTGCAAATCTGCCATTTACACTATTGTTTGGTGCAGCCGTAGAAACATCTTTATAATGTTGGTGTACAGGGCCGTGGGTACGGTGTGGTGAGAAGGGTGTGACACTACTCCCCCCCGCCCCCGGAGAAAATTTAGTTTCAGAAACAAGGCTTTTTTGTCAAGCTCATGTTGCTAATTTGTTGGCAAATTCGCCCTTGACACCCCTTAAAGGAAGACGTCTAGCCACGGCTGTGAATCTCTCAAGCCTTGAATTTACCTTCGATTATTACAGCAACAATCCGTGACTGGGAGTTTCTTATAAGAGCCAGGGTTGAATCGTAGAGCTGTGATGTGTCAGGGCGCATGCTCAATACGTTCTTGCATGAAGGGTTGTGTTCGTCTGTGAGCGTAATTTGCGGAATGCCAAGAAGATCGCTTAGCACACATGAAAACGGGTCAACAGAATATGCCTCAATGATAAATGCGGCTGACAACAGTTCCCTTTTTGCCAGTATTTCTGCGAAAAAAGTGAGTAAAACAGCTAGTTCACTTGCATTCATTATCATTATCAAATTCCTAAATACAAAGAGATCTTATGAATACAAAGATACAATATCTAGTACAACAAAACTTATTACATAAGAGCGAAATTGGTATGATATGAAATGCAATAGTGAAAATTGGTTTTCTAGCACCTAGACTAGGCTAGCTAAAGATAGTCTTGTTCTACATTTCATTCTGTCTTTTAGCCAATTTAGGGGATCGATGATATCACCAGATATGTATATCCAATTTTGCAATGCACAACTTCCTTTTTTATAACCAACTCTTCTTAAAATCTAAAACTCTTTTGCAAACAAGTCCCAAACAGATCGTGTGCTCCTCCACAGCAATCATGTGCTGATGACATCATCATCGACACGCATATGTCAATACGTCAATGGCATCATTATTTCCTCAACAACAACAACCTGATAATTACGTTACCGGTGACATAGTTTCGATTATTATTAGTCTTTCTAGAGCTAATGGCCCGCGGGTCTACGCGCGAGAAGCGAACGATATTCAAACGACCTTTATAATAAAATCTTTCAATATATACAAATAGAATGGAAGGTACGTGGATACCTTGATCAAAAAGGTTATCAGCGGGAACAGTGACTTTCCCAACATTGATTTGTATTGTATCATATTTGCTATTGCTTTGTCGCAACTCCCATTCCCTGTTCACCAGATTCTGGCATGATATGATGGCTTTGTTTAACTCTGTGATATCTTCAGATGGTGTCGTCAATATAGCTGCGAATGAAAGTCCCAGTGATTACTATAGAAACGGTTCAGCAATGGAGTTACTCAAAGGATCGAGAAATCGTGAAAATAGTTAGCAAGAAAATAATTTTGAACACATACCGACTTCCACCCACTTGAAAACTTTGCTCGAAACTCCAAAATCAACTTGCGATGTCGCAAAAGAAGCAAACAGCATCGGAAAAAGAAGATTCAATAATGCTGACTTCATTGTGTCTAAAAATATAAAATAAACTTTGTGTTATTATCATCATCGTCATCAACATTCATCAGCAGTCATTATCATGAGCATAATCATCATCATGATCGTCATTATCATTATCATCATCTTTATCATTATCATTATCATCATCACCACCAACCATTGTTATAATCATAATCATCATCATCATCTTCTTCAACATCATAATCTTCATTTACCTGACTTTTGAGGAGTCCAAGATTCATATTTCTTTCTAAAACATTTCGTAATCACTTTACCAATATAGAAAATCTTTGAAAACTTTTACTGAAACAGAATATCAGTTTTGTCCCTTCTAAATAGATTCTTCTAATCATCAAAATACGTAAGGAAAAGATTTTCATCAAAAATATTTATCGTAAGAATCTTTTATATATCAAATGGCGTTGAAGTTTTACGTCAATACGTGAAAAATAAGCGATGCGGTATAAAAAGCTAGGCCAACATTGAGATCATCGAGGCTAATTTTTTCAAGATTGGGTTCACAAACTTCGTCCAAACAACTTCTGGTATATGACGGCGAGCTGTATGTAATGGCGCAATAAATAATATACATAATCGGATGAATGTACGAAGTATCCATAGCAAGTGAAAGATGTAGAAAACTCGAAATATTTCACCTTGTTTTTTTCGAATCTTCAGCAAGACACATCACAATGTTGTTCGCAAATCTTCTACAGCAATGAAGCGCATCTTCTATCGATTGACTCACAAATGCTTCCTCACCAAGCTGGAAACATCGGTTTGGGCTATTGTCTGATTTATAGATGGAAAACCAAGATAAACACAAGTAAATTTAATTCACATGTCCTTATCAACATTTTGCTCACAAGCTAGTTGAAGATAATTCAATGGCTAGCCGCAAGCTCCCACCATACACCTCCAGATGGTCAAAGCCATAAAAAGAATCTTAGCTTTTAATAGGATAAGTGATGACAACAGAGAGAATTGAATTCTGTGGATGATGTTAATTAACTGAAAGGGTTTTCCAGATGACAACATCATTTATAATTATAGTTATCTTCATCACTTCAACGGCATTTAGCGACGCTAAAAGTAGATAAATTTTTTTCATCACTCCTCTCCGCTACATTAAATTCGCCATTTATGTTTCGCCTATCGGTGCTTACTGCATTTTGCTATTGTCGAAACTAATTTCCTTTCATGTTACTATATCCCCTTTCCACCCGATACGACAGTCTATATCCGTTTCTAGCCATTATTCGATCTTCATGTAACACCATTTCTTCTTCCGTTAACATCTTTCTTTTATTAGAAAATCTTCTTTCAAAACATAGCAAAAGCAATGTTGCTGCCTCCGGAAGACAGTAGACTTTCCGATTCATTTTATTTCTGTCTAAAGTAAATTTTATTATATACTTCGGTAAAATAGTTTATACTATAACGTAGTCTTTTTTCTCAGAGCCAGTCATACCGCAGGTTTTTAACTCTGAAAAAAATTCGATTAAATAAAACTCTGAATTCATCTAACTCTTCTGTCTACTTTGAACTTTCTGCGCGAAAACTTCGAAGATATTTACTACCTGCTTTGGAAAATACAGCAAAGCGCGTACCAGACGCAACACGTAACACAACAATTACAACGCAAGGCATTGAATTGAACGTAAAGGCATACGTAATGCACAAAGCATGACAAATCCAAGAGTCCCAACAAACAGCAAATCAGATAAAAATACGGAACTCAACAGTTGACGCAACGCAATATAAAAAAGAAAACGTAGTAGTGACTATAACACAAACATTTCAATATAGTAAGGCGCAGCAATAAAAACACGACGTAATGCAACGCGCATCGTTAAATATACAACGTAGAGCCACACGCAGAATTGAAGTTCAGAATAACAAAACATACATCCAAGTGATGCTCTGCAAAATATGCCACCTTTGAAATCGTTGATAAAACTTGCAGTTGTTTTGTTGTTTTCTTAATTCTGACTTAATGCAAAATGCAAAAATTTGGTTTTAGGGGATTAACATAAATCAGGATACTGCAAAGTACTTCAAAACGAAAACTCTCCAAGTACAAACCACGAAATCTAATTCAATTCAGGACAAGCCTTAGAGATTATCACTGTTATTTTTGTTGAAATTCCACATATAGGATCTTCTAGGATTACTTTTAAATATGAGACGTGGCAGGATTGGAAATTATGTAAAAGTAAATGAGACTTTTGGGCGATGAGCCTGTGACTTTTCACTTAGGTTTCACGACAGGGGGGCTATATAACAGAACCAAGGTTATCTTTCTGGGCTAAAGAGCATAATTTTGCGTTAGAAATTCCCCGACAGGCATAAAATTTTTTCCCGAAGCGGCGGCTAAAGCCCCCCTGCTCCCCTCTAGCGCCATACCAGACCCTTTCACCCCTGGAAGGACAATACAGTTTAGAAGATCTCTTAGGCTATACTTTCCTCTAAAATCATCGATTCAATTACCCCCTTGTCATTTCACAAAATTTATACAGCTGTAGTATCGCTACGGTCCTGCGTGCATACCATGACATATTTATGATTCTGTTCACTGAAAGTGATTGATTAGAAAGGCTGTGCAATTATCAAATTTCAAAGACGAGTCTCGATTCATATGCAATTCCTTTCAATTGAGTACATTAATCAATTCATTGAATCACCTAAATCCTCACATATTTACAATAAAATCGTGTTCCAAATAAAACAAATCAATTGTATGCTATAAAAGCTATATAACACCAAATGGCTTATGCTATGATTAGACCCTCCCATATATGTAAATAATGCTTTAAACAAAGTATCCCTGGAAGATAAAACAGATTTACAAACAAATAGACGCCGTCCGAAGGATTTTAAGGGAGAAACAGCTTCGGACAGGGCGTTTCAAGCCGGACGATAACTGAAGGAGTACAAGAATCATTGGTAAATATCCCAGGGTAGGCAATAACAACAATTTCCCACGGGAGTGTGCGTATGGAGGGTTTTAACCCAAAGAAGGAACCAGTCAAAATTTTGCACCCAAAAAAATTGGTGTCATTCATGTCTCATAAAAAAATATGGGATGATTGCAATGTCTAAAGAGAAATGGGTCAGCATGAGCAATACCCAGTCATAAGAATGTTTTGCGCAACTTGTGCTAACAATCACTCAAGTAGATTACCTTATCTTAGAGAGAAAAACCAGCTTTTAAGAGCAAGTTTGCTCTGAGTCTATGCATTCGATCAATAAATAACTAGTGAAATTAATCACGGGACTGTCCTCTATATACTTCAAGGAAGCTTTGACTTAACATGCGAATAATCAGCAGGCTTATTCAAAATTTTCACAGAACTTTTCTTAGGTTCTGCACCAACAACTGGCATTTTCGATTTAACATAATTGTAACTCTGTGGAGCGTTGATTATCTTCACGTTCGGGCTTGGCTTCTCTCTAGGACTAGCATCGCCGGAATTTTCCGGATTACCCTTTGCAGGTGGATCCGGGACAAGTTTTGATTTGACATGACTATAGTTCTTTGGATCATTCACAATCCGCACATCGGATTTTGGTTTCTCAATTGGCTTGGCTGCAGCAGGATTATCCGTTGCCGGTTTAGGAGGTGGATCAGGAATGAGCTTGGATTTAACGTGATTATAATTTTTCGGATCGTTTAGGATTCTCACTTCGGATTTTTTACGCTGTGCAGCCGTCTTTGGCTCCGCAAGAATATCCAAGTTAGGTTTAGGAGGTGGATCCGGGATGAGTTTCGATTTAACGTGACTGTAATCCTTCGGATCATTCAGGATTTTCACATCTGTTTTGGGTTCATCAACCATCTTAGGTTCAGGAGGAATATTAGGGTTTGGCTTTGGAGATGGATTCGAAACGGGTTTCGATTCAGCTTGATTCTCATCTTTAGAATCGTTGATTTCAGATTTCGGTTGCGCAGTTAGCTTTAAATCAGCAAGATTATCTGCTTTCGATTGTGGCTGCTCAGTCAGATCTTTTGGTTTATCGGGTGGATTCACCCCATTGAATTCTATTGAATCTTCCTTGATCTCAGGATTTGCAGCGGATTGGAAATCTGGATTTGGTTTCACACTCGGCTCAGTTTGAGCTTGCGGCTTGTTCAAAGTACGATTACTTCCAATTCGTGGGGCATCTGGCTTGTCGAGCGATGAATTTGATGTCGAATTGCGCACTTTCTTGTTGTAATCTGGCGGAGCGTTTAAAACTCTAACACTACCTGCATCTGATGATGAAGAGCTACTTTTTGAGGGCTCATTTGAGAGTAGCGGTCTTATCTTGGAACGGATCTTGCTATAATCTATTTTCTCATGAAAAATCTTGATATTTGACAGGCGTCTGTTGTTACTATATCTCGCGTTATTTGCCTGTGGGTCCAATGATGACGATGACATACCAGCTGTATTCTTCTGTTCCGGACTGATTTTATTTGTCTTACCCGGCGACTTGTCCTTTTCTGCATTGGGAGCGGCGGACCCGTTCTGGTCTATCATTCCTGCCGCACGCAACTTTGATGGAATCTGTGACCAGTCGACCTTTTTGTTGTAGATCTTAAATTTGCTTCTATTGCGGTCGTAGCTACCGCGCGGGGTTTCCTCCGTATCAAGCTCTTTAATCAACGCGTCTAGATCTTCGTCATCCCCCGCCGTTTTCTTTCTCTTATCATCGCCTTCCCCTTCACCTTTTCCTCCTTTCTTTGGCGTTTCCAACTCCTCTTCTTTCTTTGGCGGATTGATAATGACTATGGTCTGTGGATTTTGATCTTTTGCTGGAAAACCAAGGCCTTCTTTCATATCCTTCTCAATTGATTCGTCAATTTCCTGCATTTCAAATTCATTTTTCTTACCCTTGCCATACTTCAGCCGATCTATTTCAGAATCACGCTGGAAAAAGCAATAAAATTTTTTAGAGGCCTTCATCCTTAAAAATTCTACCTATACGCATGGATGTAAGCTACGAACAAGAAAATGAGAAAGTAAACGAAGGAGTAACAATGTGATAAGAGAAATCCCCAAAAAAGCCGTTCAATTAGGTATGCCTCTCGCTTAGAGTTAATTGGTATCAGATTTCATGCAGCACAGCTAAAACAAATTGAACCTAAAAGACATCAAGATGAAACCAAAATAACAAAATTAAATATACCATAATGCTTTCAACAGTAAGGTAAATAAATATATGATCTGCAAAACACCCTCCAACAAACCTCCCACTCACAAACGGAGACAGAACATGACTAAAATTTTTTACCACCACTCGGTCGAAGGAAAAACTTACTTCTGCTAACAGCCTCTTTAGTCTTGCAACTTCAGCATCGTTTTTATTTGGATCTCCTGAGTCAATGTAGACAACGGGAAGATTTCCATGCTTTTCATTTGTGTCTGTCATACCATCTTTGCAATTTGGAACGTTCTTGGTCCCGGTACCAGTCTCAGTGTGGCTAACAGGCAAAACCTTGCCGTCCTTATAGTTGCTGTCAGTTTTACTCTTTACATGTGAGAAGTCTAATTTTCTGTTCAAGATTCGAAACTTCTTTCTTTTTTTCCTTCCATTCTTGTTGCCTGTTCCGTCCGACCTGTCGTTTCCGTCATCATCTGAATCGTCGTCGCATGTATCCGACAAAAGTACGACTGGTTCTGTCGTTTGCGTCCACATTCGACGGACCGCCGGTAAATCGTTTCCTTTCATTTGTTCGATGTACTTTTTTTTCTATGGAAAAAGATCAAAATCATTGAAAAATATACAATTATACTTTAAACTAGTTAAAAGTGCATCAAAAAGGACAACAATGAAACCAATGTAACTTGTCTATATTTAGTTTTTCAATTTTCAAATTAAAATACCCAATCAGTAATATTGCATATAAAAATTATTCAAAAACACATTCTTAAAATCTAATACATTCTGCAGTTAAAACTGAGAGAAAGGACGCAACAAAAAAATTATATCTACTCGCTTTCTTCATGATCTGAAACTGACAAAGTGATTGACAAGTCCAGAATGTAGCAAAGCCAGTAAAACTGACACAGTTTAGACTTTTCTTACATTTATTTACACTTTTTTGTCATCGACCTTGCTCTCAGAATTATCGTGAGATTTCGTATCCCTTAAAAAGCCTCGTTCTTACAGTTACTGCTTACAGGGACCGCGCAGCGGTTCAAAAATGCAGGGGCTGATTGAGCCGCAGTGGTGGTCCGAAGGAACCCTCGGAAAATTTATTTAGACCACGCCCTTTAGAAGGTCGGAAAATGCCCCTTTCAAAAAAGACTTTGCTTCTTTACGTCCTTGTTTATACACAACAGTTCGGTGCAGAAAATATTTCAGTTGAAAAAGCCATATTTGTAATCGCTTTAAGGACTATCTTTGAAAAAAGTGGAGGGGCTATAGCTCCTGCTAGCCCAAGGGCTGCACGGTGCCTGACTGCTTACACAGTTTAGATGCAATACAAAAACAAGAATAAAAATTAGTCGATCTACCATATCGAGCTCTCGTTGTAATCTTGCAAGTTCTGCGGACTTATCATCGCCAACTCCTTTCACAATAAACTTTTGCTCGCCAGCCTTATCTGTACCATGTCTTTGGCTCTTCGAACCACAACAACAATTTCTGCAACTAGATCCACAACAAGCAAACAACCTCGAACAACACAGTAGCAACGGCGCACAACACAAGAGAAACGGTGCGCAACATGCAGCCAAGCATAGATAGCATTTCGGACAGTTTCCTTTGCAGCATCGAGTACAGCATCCACAAAAAGCACCACCGCAGCAGCATTTAGAAAGACATCTCGAAAAACAATTATTATCGTCATCGTCTTCCGTTGCACAATTCCCGACAATTCGATTTCTCGAGCAGGAGAACACCAATAAAATCTACAAAATCCAGACGATTATTATCAATAAACATTAGGCCTTTATGATGGAGCAAGTCATCAGATGTAAAACAGTAAAAAACTCTTCAGGATCCTGACTTTATTCTAATTATTTTCATTTTTATTTTTATTATCATGATACTTCTTTAGTATTTAAATTTACAAATATAAATTAAAGTGGGTTACAAGTGAAACAAAAAAAATACCGGTGGTGGGAAAATTTAGGGATAGTTGGATCTGTATCTGAATTAATTTCTATTCTTTAAGTAGGAAAATTAAACTTTTGATACATAATAATGATAAACGGAGACTGATTGGCAGGGTTTGAAAAAAACATTTTCTGCCTGGCAGCAAAAACAAAAAATCAAAATTTCCTACGAAAATTTCCTGCAGCTGAGTTATATTTCAGATCACTTTTTATACTTAAATTTATTTCTCACAGCAGCCCTAAATCCCTAGTAAAGTGAACTTGCATCCTAAAAGGGAAATAATCGTCAGTAAGCATTGCTTAAGTTATCGGACCATATCATGAGGCATCAGAAAGTTAATTTGTGGATGATTTTTAGAAAATTTAACATCAATTGCTTCTATCTATAGCGTAACCAACGATCAAGGAGGCTTTAATATAATGCCTTTCGTTCTTTTGCAAGAGCAAGATGAGTAAATCTTTAAAATACACGGTTTTCACATCCTTGATAAAGGATTAATAAGCTTTGTATCATTATCAATGAACTAGATTATTATATGTATCATTGACCAGTGCAGATAAGCTAAGCTTTTTATGCTAGCAGTTCATTGTTAGTGGACAGTCAAGTATGCAACATAGCACATGTCTTGTGTTTCAAAGGTTAAAATTAATTTTCATTCGTGGAAATTGTCCAATGGAATAAAGAAAGAAGAGAATTGAATAATTAAATATTAAAGTTTCAGTTTATTGAGTTCTCTCGGTAAGGTAAGTAAGGTTTTCTCAGTTGATTGGAGCGAACCGACTCTGTCCCCCTAGAAATGATATTTTTATGGTCCACTTTAATATAGCACGGTGTACAACTCTATTTAGGACAGTAAAAACAGAAGTAATTTACTTTCAGAGCCAGCTCGGGACCGATTTTATCACACTCAAAAATAGCGGCTGGAACCATGAAATTATAAGATTATCTGGGGATGTAACACCCCCTAAACCCCCCTCACTTGCGCCCCTGCCCAAAACCTAAAACAAGTCAATATCATACGAAAACGAAGTAAATCGAAAGATGATTTGATCAATTTCTGTGTCTGATCCTGCGGTCGCGGGTCTGGTTTTTACACAAAGGGTTCACTTACAGCATTCCGGAAATGCTTTGATTAGGAGGAAGAAAAAAAGAAGTGTTGATTGAATCGCATGATTATACTAAAAACAAGCCATTCTATAAAACAAAAATTATATTGCATCGATTGTACAGAAAATTTTCGAAGAAAAAGAACTATTAACTGCACGATAATATTCAGCAAAGTAGTTTTCGCACTAAAAATTTCCTGCGAAATAATGACAAACTTCCTGCGAAGGATTGCTTCGAAAAACTTCCTGGCAGCGCCGCTGCCGGCGCTGCCGGCCATTTTCCAGGCCTGCTGATTGGAATGATAAAGAAAACTCAACTCACCTTGTGTAGAAATAAAATAATCAGAACAGCAGTAACGCATCCAATTATGATTAGGCCAACAAGTCCAAAAAACACATCGGGAAGGAGTCTTGTTGTCAAGGCAATGATCAAACCAATCACACAGCATGCTGCGATAATATAGGAACATAATCCGCATCTTTGGGTATCGTTGATTGTCGGTATAAAAACCTCACGGGTTTGATAGGCCCAGTACACAGCGACGAATAGCAACAACGCTTTCCATATGATAATCACGAAGTACCAAATAATCTCATTTGCGCATTTGCATTGCTCAACCGCAGTTATTTTGATGCTGAACGGGTTATCAGGCCATATCTAAAAAAGGTTTCGGGAATGCAAAAGAATGCAAGGTTCCGACAAATCAAATTTTTTCTTACATACATACAAAATTATTGCTTCAAAATTTATGAGAATCAAAAACTGTCTCAGTTAATTTTGTCTATGATTCTAGCTTGGGGTCTAGTATTGGAAAAAAATAGCTCGTTACAAATGTATTAAAAGGTATGAAATTGTAAAATTAAACTTACATCCGTGTCACAGTAGAATTTAACTTCCTCTTCTATATACTCAATGACACGCTTGAGTGGATTGATGGTATGCCAACATATCAAGATAATTAAAGTTATGACAAGAATAGCAAAGACAATACCAAACATGATAATGCGTCTTCGTTTCTAGGAAGAAAATGAGGTCATCAGTTATCACGATTTCACTTGAATTAACCAATCAAGCATCGAACAGTTATCAGAATTAATCACTTGAATCAAACCATCAAACATCGAATCAATCAATGAATCAAATATAACTTAGAATATTCCCAATCAGTGGCGTGGACAGGGTTATAAAAGTGAATCAGGCACGAATGAGGTTATGGGGTGGAGCCAAAGGAAATTGTTTTTCGACCCGCTCTCTAATTTCCTTCAGAATGCATCTGCTTAATTCATTGTTACCAATAGTAATACGAATACCTAGCAACAAATTTCTTACTTTGGCCACCCCTCTCACCCAACCATCAAAATACTCTTTTGTCCGATATTTTTCCGATAACGTCCATCTATGACAAAAATTCCAACGTGGAATGATGATAAAACGTCTCATATCAAGTCGTTGTTGTGGTGGAGCATGCGAAACTAGTGTTAAATAACAATCTTAAATAACTTCTAACTCTTAAAAAAATAATTTTAACATCTGTAACTAGTAGTTTCTTAAATCTTATTTGTATACTTTAATTAACTTCATATGTAGAACGCTGATAGAGATTATGTGGTTAAAATATATTAAATGAAATGAAATGAATACCTTTTCCATGAGTATTCTTCTTGATAAAACATCTTGGACTATCCAAAGTTTTGCTATTAATCCGCCAACAGCCAATACAAAACCAATTGAGAAAACCCAAAGCCTCGCCTTCAAAAAAAGAGGTCGAATATCACATTCAGATTCCTTAAAAAAATTCTATCAATTGCAGAATTCTTGGACCCTCTAGCAACAAAATGAGTTTCTCAACCCTTTGCCACCGCCCCGTTTCCATAATGATTCGAAAGAGTTGCACATTTTTGATGTGCCTCCTTGATATTAATCAATTTTTTGTACAATCAACATTGGCGGAAGAGGGTAGAGGAATTTAAGCCAAAAACAAGATAGCACCCGTTGCTTAACACCATAGCGTTCTAACTTTTTGCAAACTTTTTATTTCAGTATTAATAAACTTTATTTTTCATTAACTTTACTGTAAAATAAACAAAGGGCCCCTTGAAAACCAGCATTTCCTGAGGGGCGACCCTCTGAAAATCAAATTAAATGAAAATGATTGCAAATGTGATCTCACACTTACCCTACAAACTCTATCCACAGTGATAACTGGAGAAATGATATTATCAACGCCAAATAAAAAGACAGAGATGTAAACAAGGATGCAGCCAATGATTATAACGATGTTCAGAGGGTAGAATGAATAGCGGATCTCCCTAGAAAAAACAAAAAAAACCATCAAAGGATAGGCTGGCCTGCGCAGTAAACTTCACTAATAAGAGATGATGATCTATGAATTACAATCTCTTTTTCTTAAGTCTGATGCACAGGCTTAGAATGGGCAATCACACAACAAATGTATAGGGAAAATATAGAAATTGATGAAGTAGTCACACATCCAATAAAGATCAATGAGACGCAATCGGCCGGTCCACATTCCAACACCTAAAGACGCAAACAAATAATTATATTCTAATGTGAGCACGTGAAAGTCGAACTTTTGCCAGTTCAAACGAATCTCTGTTAATGTTAATCTGCTTTCAAACCTGCGCAAAATCTTTTATAATTGAAAAGCCTTTCTAAATAAAAGTTTTCAGCAAACTTAACTAAATAAACTTGTTAATTGTTGAGAAATTTAATTTTCATCTAATGTGTACTTGACTATATTTTATAAGCAAGATTTCTTACTTGTGCTTTCTTCTCCAGATAAGTACAAACAAGCAAAATAATGCAAATAGAATTCCCAATGCAGCAAAAACGCAATATGCAATGTACAATCCCTTTGAAATGTATCGCCATTTGTTGACCTTTGTCACCTCACGGTACGGAACATTGTTTCCTAAAATATTGCAAAATATTTCTCATTATATTACACAAAGAACGAATTTAATAATGTTTATAAACGATTTTATCAGTCCCTAAAGTAACTAGCCATAAAAATTTTTAACTACATTATTAATAATACACAGTAGCATATATCTAAAATGATCTTATTTCAGTTCACCTCAAAAATTTAAACCGTAGTTATCATAGGTTATTCAAGTGCTCTCTATCTCCAGCTTTATTTCTGAAAATTGCAATGCTATTTATTTTTGGATTTTGCTGATTCAAATCATTTCTGAATACATATTAAATTTTATTCTTTGCTCCACTCATTATCCATGTAATGATCAGTTAGCTTTATTTAACTCCAAGCTGCAGAAGAACTTGCATTGCATTTTATTCTATTCATGCTTGCAATCCTCGGCGATAAGGGAAATTTTCTGTTTGATAAAACCATTCTTTCCAACGGCTTCCTGTTCTCTAAGCATTAAATTGTAGATGTATCAAATTTAGGGCAGATTGGTATGTAAAACCGCAGCGGCGACCCTTTGCATAAAAATTAAGCTTTACAGTACCAAAATAAATTCTCTCTATAATAGAAAAATCAAGAATACATAGTTTTCTGTCAGATTTCAACGATATTTCGTACACCACAAAAGTGACATACCTGGCCATTTAACATTGGTCAGCTGCAGTTTATTTGAAGAGAGCTTATTGTTAAAAGTCCCAACAGTCGAATCGCCTCCACCTAAAAAATCGAGGCATAATAAGTAACAGATAAGATGGAATAATCGGCTATGGGCAATAACTGAAAATATATCAACAAGGCAGCAGGTAGCCTAGAGTAAGTGAGCGCCAGACATTCTATTTATTATTTTTTCTATTTAATCATATTTACACGAAATTGATTCAGTTAAATTAAAAATAAAAGAAAAAGACCTATTTACAAGAATTACAATAAATAAAGAAGACTAACTAACTAAACCAGGTACTGCCCTTACATGAAGTCGTGTGTAAAAACAATTTTTTTCAGATCAAAAAGATATGCAAGTGAAGCATCCAGATTAGGCTGCAAATTCGATTTTATCGAAGAAGGTTGTTCAATGAGCCTAGCCTAGAAAAGAGCTTATGAAATACACTGGACTATATTTCACGTCTGGACCTTGAAAATGGCAGGCATCTGGCATCAGATGTAGCTATTTCTGTTTGGAAGTCATACGCATGTAATTGGTAACTTTCAAAATAGAATATGAAATGGTCTTGTTGGGTTTATACTGGATATACACGTCTGGACCTTGAAAATGGCAGGCAACAGATGTAACTACTTCTGTTTGGAAGTCCTGCGCATGTAATTGGTAATTTTCAAACTAGTATATGAAATGGTCTTGTTGGGTTTACACTTGATTATTCACACGCTCATGAACTAATGCATGCCGTTGAATTGCTACAAGTCTTGTCTATTCTTCATTCTGCCGTTCCGCTCCTTCACAGAAGTCGTTTTGCTCCTTCACAGAAGTCGGCCTGGGATAAAACCCTTGGAAGAACTTAGAACGAAGACTTGTAGCAAGTCGATGCATGCCGTGGAAATTCAGATAGTCTTGAAAAACAGAATATACCTACCCAAACGTATTTGTATAACGTTGATAATATAATGCCGGTTTCCATCTTCGTCGAAGCTAACTTTGCCCTGCAAGAGGTAGAATTCAAAATATACAATCATGAATCATGCATTTTTGTCCAGATTGACATATCAATAAAGTCATTCGACGGGATAACGCGCAAAAATCACGTGTTAAAAATTAGTGTATCTGATTGGCTACCATTATTACCCATTAGACGTGGAATGGAACTCGATATGGAACACTATATGGATAAATATGTCAATTCACCATATGTTTATAACCCCGGCATGCCATCAGAGTGTTAAAAAAACAAGGAGCATCCATTAAACAAATTTCATCACTGTGTCTTGCCTTTACCTATTCATATATCATTAAAATTACTTACCGAAGCACCGCACTTCAGATAGTCAACAACCTTTTGTCGTAACTTTCCTCCATAGAACTCACTTCCATAAGCAAAATTTAACCAAAATCGACTTGAATTGCCTTTGTCAGTGTCAGCATCGTGCAACGCATTAGCAATCACATAAACTGCATCGTATATGTACTTGCCATAACTAAGTTGGTTATCGCTGGCTTTTGGACTTACACTGGTGTTGAAAAAGGTATCGTTGAGCCTCTGTGTGTAATTTGTGACGAAATTGTGCTAAAAGGACAAAAAAGTATTATTACTTGCAAGAAATGGTAGCTAAGGCTTTTGATAAAGAATGTTGGCAACGACAGAAAATTGAAGTTACAAATGTGACGCATAATGTTGCGACCCCCGTCGCATAGTGGTTGCGCGGACTTATGGCTATTGATCTAAAGGAACAGGTTTGGAACTGGCATTCACTGCCATTAAGAACATGTAGCTTGTTGCTTAAACAAATTGTGCCTTCCGATACCTGGTCTGTAGTTGCCAGCGCTGTCTATAGTTGCATTCTATATATGCTCTACATTAAAGGGCCAGGGGTAACCTGTTAAACTTTCAAATTTGCCTTTGGCTAAAGAGGAAATTATAGCCTTGACCATTTAAGCAAAAGCCTTGCAACAATAGAAATACTGGAAACAAGAGAAATTGCAAGGTTGCAGCCCTTTTTTTTTGTTTAATGAGGAAGGGTAATGAATTTAAGCCATAAGGCCAGAGAAAGGTTCAGCACATCCCTGAGCTCTGCAGGCTCCTCAAGCAAATGCGCAATCTTTAAAATCTGTACTTAACACACTTTAACATATCAAACTGTACCAAACCAACAAGTCATGACAGATGGATGCTAAGAGGATGACTAGCTCATCACTAACAAACTTGTGACAAATAAATGATGACTTACTGTGCATGGTTCCACATAACTGTTGAAGAAAAACTGGTATCTTGCTGCACATTTAACTTGTTCAATGGTGCATCCGTCAATAGCTTGTAAAGATGTGTAGCCAATGAAAAGATAGACGTAAAGGGGACCATACATTTTCAGTTTATATGCCTATGATTAAGAAGATCACATTGAATTAGTTTCGAGAGTTGTATCTGTACTAAAATGAGTTATCCTAGATTTTTATAGCACTTTCTGCACTTCTCTTATTCTTTCATTTTTTCACAAATTTATTTCTTTATTCCGTCATTCCCTTCCTCATTCATCATTTATCTAATCAATAATTTGATTAATTAGTTATCCAATTGAATATTTCAACTTTAATGCACTCAAAGATAGCATGCTCTTTTCATTCATTTATTCAATCAGTCATTCATTCATCACAACTCTTCAGCAATGACTAAAAGTATTGACAACATCATTTTTCTAGCAGCCAAAAACATCACTCTTCATGTCTATCAAGGAATTCTTAAAATATTCTCACCGCGCAAAGAACTCGACTAGCATCAGCTCCAGAAAAAGAACCCAAAATGACATGGACATCTTTTCGCTAAAAATATTATAAAAAACAATGCAGTGCAATTAATCAACAGCATCAGTTTTACCAAATATGTCATAAAATAATAAAAAGAAGAGTAAAATACTGTATCTTAAAACAACGAATAAGATCTTATGAAAATATCTAAATAGCAGTAAAAAGGATAAAATTCATATGAAGCTTTGGGTTTATACCTGAAAATGTTGAAGAGAACTATAAGGATCTGTAACGAATTCCTCTTCAATGCTGATTGAGATTCTCTTGGCTTGCAACTGACTTCTCAAGTTTGCATTCAACTAAGGAAAGAAATAATTAATTATAACTTTGTAATAGGCAAGCCATGAATAGCTTGTAAACAGGTTACGTATCACTTTGTCAAATGCTTTTTCATTACTGCTCCCTAAAACCATGGAATTGAGATCATCAACTGCAAAGGAGATATGGATACCAATTCTATTCATTGCTGACTAAATTTTTATTCATCGGGGAGTTAAATCTTTCATTTTTATAAAAACATCATGAAAACAGCAGAGCTAACACCAGCAGTGATATATATATATACAGGGGAGCTGACATCGCCTAAATTTCAAGGACTGTCATCATTTTCAGCATGTAATCAATCACTGTGTTGCAAAAAAGGTTAAATTTGTCCAACAAGCATTTAGGACTTTTTACAAACAGTCCAAGAGTAGGGCTGTCTGTCCCTCCCCCATGCCATCTACTGGCACTGGCTCTGCATGACAGATGAGAACCAACCTTGCTATAGTATGCATCATTGCTGTATAATAATCCAACTTTGCCCCAATTAAACATTTCCAGCATTGCAACTCTTGCCTTGTTATAAAGCAAGTCAAGGAATGGCTTTGTGCGAAAGAAATAGGAGTAGAAAGAGTTGTGATCAAGTGACAGCTCAATAGCATCGGTTCCATATGACACCTGAAATAAAGTGAGGAAGATCAGTGTTGTAATAAAAGTCTTCCATGAAGCATGTTACAATTTTAGGAATTTCAGGAAGGAAATTAACCATGTTTTAATATAACTAGCATAATTAATTGAAAAAGCTATTTATTTCAATAATCAGCTATAGGTATAGGTATAGTTCAATATTTTGGACAACCCAGCTGTCCATCCTTTCAAATTTTTTGCTGAATAAGACATTTTGCCAGTTATTGATAATTTTTAACGTTTTTAAATGATTTGTATCTTCTTCCTTAAGTATGACAATTTTACGTTTACTTATTTAATTTTACACAGGCCTTCTCTTGATAGCAGCACATTTATAGCTGATTGAATTACCCTGTTAAAATGTGGTATTATTATTTTTATTATTAAGGTTGGTAGATGGTTACTCAGGAGAATTTCTAGAGGCACAGGCATTAGCACCTCAGGCCAACATTAGCTTGATGGCTGTCAAAAAACCCAGCCTGGATTAACAAATAAAACAAATAAACAAACAAAAAAGCAAACAACCAAACGAACAAACAAATAGGTTTGGAAATGAATTTAGAATACAAATTTTTCAAGTGGTAAATGGTGCTCATTATCATTTTCATTTATAAAGTGTTATTAAAAACATGTTGCTATAACAAACATGGTATCATAGTTGATTAAAATTTACCTGCAGGAGCTTGTATCTTGGTAAGCTAGCAATGGCAGCAACTGTTTTAGCCAAATCATTGTCATCAGGTCCAAGAAGTGCAACTTTTTTTGGACTCTGATTGAGATAGTCAAGTAAGACACCAGATCCTGTGCTGATGAAATGCTAAAAAATAATAGATTTTTTGCGATGTAGCCCTAACAGCAAATAATTGGTCTATTTTATGCAAAATTGATTCATCGTGATATAAAAAGAGTGAGGTATAACCTTCACAACTACAACAATAATACATGCAACAAATAAAGTTGAAGTAGAGAAGAAAATACCTGTTCCCTTCCTACCGCCGGTTTCTCTTGAAATATGCCATTCTAATCTGTGCTTGCCACGATGTTTGTAAATGATAGATACAACATGAACAGCGCAAAGCAGTATGAATACGAAGCAAATACGAGCCGATGATAAAAAACACTTAAAAATATATTATGTTGCTAATATTTCGCGCGCCAGAGATTCTGTCGACAATAATAAATGCAGACCTATTTGGATAGTCTCGTCTTCGTTCTCTTGCCTCGATTTCCTAGAACCTCCCTTACATCATTGATCACTCACAGTCCACCTCAGTGTCATCATGTTATACAAATGTAACAAAGCTGAGAATGTTTTTGCAGTTCGATGAACAAATCGGTAGATACTTTGCCCGATTGTTCGAGAAATACCCCGTATTATTAAAAGGACCATCTAATCTCCCCCCAGGGGGGTTGAAGTTTTTTGTCCAAGGCTGTGGCAAAACTAGAGGAAATAAAGGGGGATAATATACAGTATATCTTTTCGAGCTGCTTACCTCTGTTGAATTTTGTCTCAGAAGTACTAGTTCATATCCAGGCAAGATCAAGTCATTTTTGTTGATTTCCTCCAGAGCAAGGTCAGCTGCAATTAACATTTTCTTGCCAAGTTCTTGCTTTGTCTCGATAAGACCTCCAATGTGGAGTTTTGGTTTCGGCAAATTCCAGCACTTGTAGTTATAACTGGTCGAGTTTGGATTTTTTGTGTAATAACCATTTGAATTATTGAATCCAGCATAATTGTATCTTGTATAGTTGCAATAGCATTCGTTGAAATAGCCGTACTTCTGCTCAGTAATAAAGCATCCATCACCTCGATAAATTGGTGTTGGAGTGGCAACGACAGAAGAGGTCAAGGCAGGAGTTGCGGAAGTGTTTAGCAGAGAAACTTCTATTGTTGAAGTTGAGTTTATGCTATTCATTAGGCTTGATGTAGCTACAATAGTTGAAGCAAGAGAATAGCTAGTTGTAGCTGTTGATTCTATGGTAGTCGAATTAACGGATGTTAGGTTGATCGAAGCCGTGGGCATAATGGATGTTGAAGGCATAATGGTGACTGTGAGTGAAGCATTCTCAATGAAAATTTTTTTGCAGCAGCAAAATGCATAACCTTCTGTTGTTCCGCTAGGACAGGTACCATTTGTAAAATGAATTGAGGCCAACAAGATAATTCCAGAAAGGATGGTAGTCAATAACTTGGCCAGAGACATTCTTGTAAAATACTAAAAAAAACAGAGAAAAATTTTCTTACTTCTTAGCAACTTTACATATGCTTTGCCTTTGGGCATAAGCTTTGAACTGTGTCCCTCCTACAGGCAGGGGTGCCTGCTGCATTCCAGAGCAAGGGGACAAGAAAGTAAAAATAAGAGCGAAACAATAGCAAAGTCTATAATTAGCTGTTACTCTGAGGGTAGGAGGGACAGTTACCCTTGCTACCCCCCCTTGTTTTAAGCGTTCTTGAATACATGGAATTTCAGGTTTTAGCAGTTGACAAGCAATTATAAAGTAATATAAAAGAAACATAAATAATACTAAATAACTTGACCATTTGAAGAATCTCTAGCAATAGAAAGCAAAAAGGAAGAGTTTGCTTTGCAATACGCTACAAAGAATGACTGTTTCATGGAGCGGTTGCTTGAAATTCAAGCTTCCAAAATCTCCTAGTTGCTGATAGACTTATTGCTTATTAAAAATAGTATACCACTAACCTTTAAATGCCTTCACAGTATGTCGTTAATAAGTTAGAAGTTGTTCACATCATTTTTTTCATCTAGAAATGACGATTTTAGATACTCATCGGTTTCTATTTACGTGCAATAACAAATGAATCAGACAAAAAAAATTATTGGTCAGTCTTTTTGTTTACACTTCTCGATTCAGTGATAGTTTGTGTGTTAACTTTGTCAATCCAGGTCGCTGAATCTCATTAATTCGTAGCAAAATATTTATTTCTATGGTTTAAAAGGAAATCAAACAGTCATGGGTGAAGTTCATTTAAGTCTAATCCCCACTTGCGTTAATATAATTTGACATTTTTTCCCATTTCAACATTATGGGTATTTGCGGTGTCTATCAGTTTAATATCATTTCATTTCATTCATTCACACCAATAACTAACTTTAACAATGCAATTAAAAATCTTCTGAATTTATAAGTTAATTTCAATCGATAAGCACTTAAATAAACGTTAAAAGTCAAGAAATCATATCAAAAAATCTTCCTAAATAGAACTTTATTATAACTGTGGTGAATTCTAAGAATGTAGATCGCACAATTTTATGGTATCGAACAGGAGTTAACTTCTAGGCTAGAGATATTTGGGAATCTATAGGAACCGCTCTTGTAAGACCCAAACTGTGTCATAGAATTAATAAAAATTGATAAATATAAAATAAATAGCCAAAATAAATATTGAATAGAAAATATATAATTATCTACAGTTGAAACTAATGATATGAAGTAAATTAGAGACAGACTTGAATGCAAACCTTCATCTACTCCTTTTAATTTTAGAAAATTCTTGTCATTTGTTTCCTTATTCTATAATCAAGTCCTGAACACGCTATTAAATCAACTAACCTCAAAACGGTATGCTCTACATAATATTTTTACCATAGACCAAATGATGAGTGGAACTTTTAAGATTGATATCCCTTGTTTAAAGATCTAGAGTTATGTCTGACAACAAATTTTTGACGTAGAAAGGAGAAATTATTTGAAGAAAGCCATGTGTTTCTTATTTAGATAGTTATCGGTTGTTAGGAGCAGTAATTACGGTTCACTATAGCAACATATTGAAAACAATACACCACGAAAATTCTTATCATAGGCACCCTGAGGTAAGCAAATAAGATCTCTGTCTCGTGGGCTGTTGTAAGAATATCTTGCGTTTGTTTCAAGGGAGTCAGGAGAGCTAGGGCCTCCCATAATTTATTTAGCTGTCCTACCAGTATAATTCATAAGTTTCCAAAAAAGTCAGAACGTCAGATGTTTCAAATCTTTTAAGCAAGTATGCAAGTAAGTAAGCAAGCAATCAAGTGGGCCAGTAAACAGGCAAGTCAGTAAGCAAGCAAGCACGTACACGAGTAAGCAACCCAGCAGGCAAGCAGGCAAGCAGGCAAGCAAGCAGTTTATACTTGTTATCAACGTAGCGCTTATCTGGCAGCTATCAAGCTGAAGTGGGCATTGTGCGCTAATACCTGTACCCTAAGGATATCTCCCAATCAACAGCTGGGTTAGCTGAGCAACTTTGGAGAGAGAGGTCCCGACAGTGTTCTAGAACCAAGGACTTCTTGGTTTGTGGTGCTGCACTTAACTACTGGTCATGTCATCGCCCTCCACGCTAACCACCCATGGTCCATTTCTACGTCATTGCTTTGGCGCCTTCAATCATTTCGCATGATGATCCTTCCCTCCCCTGTCTCATAATATTCATTGATTCGCCGTAGCTTCACCCAAACCTACCTGTCAGGACTCTGCAGAGTACTAGCCCTGAGAGACGCAATAACCTTAGGAACTACTTTGTTCAGGTATAATCCATGCAAAGTACATATGATTTTGTTCTGTTTGCTGTCAACCGAATCAGGATCCTAATTGTTTATTGTGCATTTGTAAACATGATTGGACAAGCATATCACATATCAATGCGAGTTTGCGTTGGGGAATAATATTGCAGTCAATATTGCAGGTCTCTGAGAACTTTTTGGGACTGACATCCAAGATTGTTTGACTATACTTCCTGTGAGAGCTGGGTCAAACTGTTTTGCAGATAAAAGCAGTCAAATAGACGGTGCCAAAGTTTATTTTTTCCAAAACCTGCTTCTGCAAAAGTAATTGTTGAATGCAGGATCCTTGCTACAAAGGAAAATGTAACTGCGGAGGAGAGATGAATGAAAAATTTGTTTTTGTAACTGCTAATGGCCAGTTCTCTCAGACATACGTTACATCAAACTCCAGCTTTTCAGGTTTATTTAAATCAAAACCTTGTTCAATGTAACAAGCGCTGTCAAAAAAGGAGAGCTAGACTCTTAACCACAACCTCTTGGAAGAAAAGTATTTGATATGTATTGTAGGAGGTAGTTATTGTTATTGTTATTGTTATGAATGATTCGCAATGGCTTTATTTTCTGACCCTATTGCTCCCATCCCTCTGTTCTATGTGGACCTGACTCCTTCAGAAGAAAAGCTTCGCACAGAACTAGATCGGGTTGTCAGAACGTGGGTGGAATTTGCCATTACCGCCCACCAGAGGTAAAACTTGTAAACGAGATTCAAGTAGAAGATGATGAGTTAACTGCATTTTGTGTGAGAAATAACGTTATCAATAACATATTGGTGCTTTTGTTTAATGTCAGTTAGCTGTCCCGCAAATATCGGTTCACTTTACATCAAAGCACAACCGTCCGCGGGTTTCGAAGTACATCATGCAAGACAGTCTGCTCACTCTGCCCCATCCACCCCACTCTAGTGCACATTAAGTACACTAAAATGCATTGCGGATTTCGGTGAATAATCGGAGAGGTTTATTCTCCCCAGGCTAGAGCTAGTTAGTAACATCCGAACGAATCGCTTGCTAGAATTCAACTTTACTTCGTGCTCCCCTATGAAAACTGATGATCACATCATGGATTATTGGTGAAATCGTTCTCACTTCATTGAGTTTGGCCTTGGTACATTCAATGATAACCAGTTAGTAATCTGGCGGAGTTCTTTGCTTTCAAGGATTAAGTAGTGCAAGTTATCTTAGGGCTAAAATAAACGAGTGTATAGATTCAGCCTAATATAACCATTTATTGCAAATGCACCAGGGATGCCACCCTGTTTTTAGAATTTATGATAGTTTGGGATAACCCCCTTTTTTGTAGAGAGCATTTACTTTTGGTACCAGGGCTACAATGTCAGCAACAAAAAGGTTGAGGGTGCTTTGTGAAGCCCTCATTATCCAAGGCTTATTTTGAGTCTAAATGACTGCAGTGGTGGCTGTTGTTTCGATATCCATTGTACAAAAATCTATACAGTGCAAGACAATATGCCCTGGGTGCCAGACCCACTCATTCGGAGGGTCTGGTACCCAGGGCAAAGGAAATAATGGTTTCTTAGATTATTAGGTATCAGGCTTTCGTGGAAGTTTGTTTTTAAGGAGTAAATTAAAGGACATTCGCTTTCTGCTAAGAGAAGCTAATAGCAAAGGGTGTTTCATAGGCGAGGCCTCTTAGTTTGATCACAATAAAGCTCCCTGTTTCTTATCTTTTCAGGGCTACAACCCTCAGTTACACAGTTCGCATAGAATAAGAAATAATTTGTTTATTAACGAGAATACCTTTCGATTTGGTAAATTGATTGCAAATCCGGAACAGGATTATAAAAGATTAATCTCAGATAACGCCAACGTCATTAAAATTTTCCTGACAGCAGTTATATTTACCGTTGAAGAGGCCAAATGTCCTGTGGCTATTAGTGACGTATAAGCGAGCATTCATTAAGGACTTTCATACTATTTGTAAGGAGCTTTTTCTGGTGACCGCGACAATAAGGCTATAGAGTACTTAAGACACTCCTTGAGTACAAAGTACTAAAATTTTTTTAGATATCTCTTGACTTTATTTTAATATTTTCACTTATTTATCTTAGCACAGTACATAGTTCTTTGCAATGAAGAAAGATGTGAATTCCTAAGAAATGAAAATTTTCAATGCGGATTTCTTTGTAAGGAGTAGAATATAACTTATGTAGCAATGCATAATTACTCGCATACTCCCCAGAACTTAGTATTGAACTTTCATACCGTTTTCAATACATTTTTATTTATTCCATTTTATGATATTTATAGCTATTGGTGAAAGGTTCATAATATTTGTTTTTCAACCTGGCCTGTTTAATAGAATAGAATAAGCACTAATACTAATAACAAAAGAGATTTACTAACCTAACCTAATTTATAATATTATATAAAACTAAGGCTATAAAAAGAGAAAGTAAAGATGAAATAAAGGTTGTCCCCGACTATAACTGTTCTTTGAAGGCTTCAAGGGAGGGGGGCAATTTAGTAGCTCATAATAGACTGTTCCACTGTTCTAGACTCTTTCTAGACCATTTTGGGAGCCGAGTAAGGTTTTCGTATCAATCGTTTTCTGAAACAAAAACCGTAAAGCATTCCTAATAATTTTATGCACTTTTTGCGGTAGTATGACACCGTCACCTTCTGAGTCAAGGTTTCCAGTAAACGATCCTAATCTAAAGTGAACATTACATTGTTAATTAACCGCATTGAGTGAGACATATCAAATTTTTGGGTAATTAGTAACCTTCGGTATCTATCCTTCAGCTAATATTTACTAGCTTCATAATCAAGTTTTGCTTGACACCACCTTGGTTTCCTATAACATTTAGCATGATATAATACTCTTCTTAAGCTCGCCTTTCAGCTTGAGGTAGGGATGGAGTCAAATAGCTTCGTAACAATGTGTCGTAATGTATCGAAAAGTATCGCAAAGCATCGCGTAGTTTCGCAAAGTGTCGCAAAGTGTCGCAAAGTGTTAGCCTGTCCAAAATACTGGCTTTTTTCAGAATGGTACTTGCTTTGTCCTACACATGTTTTTTCTGCACTTTCTTAATGTTGAAGTTTCTAAATGTATGTCCTAACATTTTGTTTTCCGTTTACTTGGTAAAGCCGCTGTTTAATAAGAGATTCATCCTAAAATCTCGGCCTATTTGTCATTTGTCTTTTTAATGTCTGATTGGTCCATGTTGCCTGCTAAACAAAAGAAACACCCAGGACGTAGTTAGACACTCAAATTTTCGGGGGAGGGTCCAATATCACTACAAAATGGGCTATCGTGTATTATCTATTTTGTTTTAATATTCTGCTCGGGGGGGGGGGGGCTAGACCCCCTTGCCCCCTTCTGGCCTTGGGCCTGATAGTGACTCTAGCATGCGATGAGTGATTTACCCAACTATGGGCACTAATTTGATAATTGTGAAGAGAATAAAGTTTGATACGAAAGCATGGGAGACAGAATTGGGCAGAAAACAAATGGCAGATTGGGAGTAGATCCAATTTGCTAATTAACAGCAGGGGGGTTGAGGTAATGTCGTAGGGGGCGTTAAAAGGTAGAATTAGCATAAACAAGTTGGCAACCCTATTGTGTATAGAGTCACCAGTTTCTTCAATAAACTGTGCAAATTGAATTTATTCTAGTTATCAGCTGCTTTGCAAATTGTAATTTAGCAAAGGAAAAATCTCTTCAACTTCGATTGCATAGTGTAAACACAGAACACGTTTCCATTCTAGTCATAATTTGCTTATAATAGATTGCTCAAATTGTTTCTGAACCTGTGTGGCTATGAAAGAAGGCTTAACTTACATTTTGTAATAGCTGCAGCCAAGAGGTAAGTGTATAGGGAAAAGTTTAGGACGCAATGAAAATGTTTAAAAGAAAATGTGAAGTTCCAGAATCACCAATTTTCACCCTTTGGTGCTATAATTTTCAAAATACTATAATTTGCGACCCGATTTCAAATCTTTTCCAGTTTACATGATTTGGCTGACTGGATTCTGGCAAATGCAATTCCTCAATAGCGCCGCCAACGTTGCCATGCAAAAACACTGTAGCTAGAGGGCATGCCCCGAAAGCTCGAGAAATGCTTTAGTTCATTCCCACTGCCAGTTACATCATAAAACCTAGAGCGTATTCTATCCTATATGATATCTTAGCGTTTTTTCGCATATTGGCTCTTACCTCGAAAAACTGAACTGCATTAGCTTCGTCCGAAAAACTTTTCTGTACTTCGATAATGCTGGTCCTCTTGAAGATTCCTCCTAAAAACATTTGTTCACTTGGCCTTGAAGCAGAGGGTTGTCCCAAAATCATGGCTAATGTGCAAGTTTCTGGTTTTAATAACTGTCCATAGCTAGCTGGTCTGCTTCTGCCTACTAGATAGAGTTGGGGTCAGCAAAGAGCTGGGGGCATACCCGCTCCTATAAACTATTTCGGGACTTCCTTGAAGAAACCGTATTGAATGACAATCGCAATGGAATAAAAAACATGCCAGTTCTTGCTTTTTCTAACAGCAAATAACCGGTGAACAAATAATATAGCTTTAATACATCCCAGGGATACAGAATCTACAATAAATAGAAGGTAGAACAGTAGAATAGACAGATAATCCTGCTCATTTTATTATTAGTTTCAGCCTTTAAGCAAACAGAGATACGAGACTATTTCCATCTTGTAGATGAAATGCGACGGGCTGGGTTTTGTATGAAGACAAGGAAGAGTGTCCAGTGACACATGTTGTGAAGCGAATTGCCACTTCTCTGAAGCCAGATAATCGACAGTTTTTGTAAAAAATGTGCCGCAAAATGAGCCAAATCGAGACACAGAATAAGCAACTGCTTTTTTATTTCTGTTATACTCAGCAGCAAATTGAGCACTGCCGCCCCTCGTAAGTCTTTTTGGAATAAAAACCACCAAAGAGAACATTTTTCAAGTGAAATATGTCAGCTTCGCTTTAATATTTAGGCGGGAATCAATTTGCTCATAACATAAATGTGCGCACATTACCGGTAAGGAAAAGCAGATCACAACATAGCCTTTCTAGTTACAAACTTACAGCTCCTGCATTGAGCACTCAAGTTGCTTAATGTCCAGGGACTTTAACCATAGTTGTTTCTTAACCGCTTGCTTATTTAAAAGAGCATGATTTGTGACATTTATAAGTTATACATAGCCTACTCGTGGAGCTAACAAAAGAGTAGCTTTGACATGATATATCGACAAGTTGAGTCAGCTTACAAGCTAGTTATCCAATGCTTAACTGTACTTTTGAAGGATATGCTTAACTGTACAGACCACATCATATCGTTTAAAATAAGCAGTAACCTTCAACTTAGACAATCTGTTCTTACGCTTTCTTCTGATTTAAGACTGAACTGCTTTAACAGCGTTCTTGATGCATCGAAAACTTGTTTTTTTGATATTTTTGTGTCTAGTTAGCAACACATATTCAAACTATCCTGCCAATAAAGCAATCAACTCATAAAAACAAAAAACACCAAAAAGCTTTAGTGGTTAATTAACCTGGAAAAACTGAATGTCAAACAGAGTAACTATGTTAACATGAAGTTGTTGGAATAAACATGTCTTGAAAAGCCTGACATAATTTGCTCTTTGATGTCTCTTAAATAGGGACCAAAAACCTCGTGTTTTTACAAAAGTAAGGAAATCAGTGGGGTAATAAAGCAATGTATAGTTCCGTGGCCGCTATAAGCTTCATAACTGAGCACTGTCGTGTTGCTTAATGTTTAAGTGATCTAAACTCAGTTGCTTATTAACAAGTTGCTTACCAAAGTGGGTTTGTCTTAATTAGAAAAAGTTATAAACATGATAAACAAGGATTAAGCAGATACCTGTTGATACGTAGTAAGTCAAGTTAAATTGAATCCTTTTCTTTATGATCTTATTGGCTTTGTTGCGTCTTCCAAAAGAATCCAAACTCTTTATCACTTCCAGCATTCGCAACAATTACAATTAATAAGCTAAATGCTTAATCTCGACCTAGCAACGTGTCGTGTTTTTGTTGTGGATATTTGTGACCTTCCGGCCCTTTCTGCCTCTTTGTTCTCCACGTACGCGATGATTAAATATAATGCAAAGCCTAATACAGTGCTTGTTTGACTTTTACGGATAATATTTTCGCAGAGATCAACCAATGAACACAATGCATGGAGCGCAACAAATATTCTGTCAATTGAACACTTATTGTAATCTGCCGAAATTCGATTTATGTGGTTGAAACTAGAGAATCGAAAGGGGGGTGGATTCTAAGGTATTTCACAATTGCACAGTTATATCAACTCCTAATATTTGCAGTAACAAGGGCCCGGGTATTGTTTAAAGGAACCATGGGTCTATCGCTAAAAAGTTTAATTTAAAATAACGGACGATTGATATTTTACAAAAGCAAGGCGTGTTAATTGCATCTATGTCGACGTCAGTCTTAAATCCGACATCACCTCCGTATTGCACCAAAAGAGCATGCGCAGAAAGTGTCCTGTTGACGCCTACTTCGATTGACAAAGTGAGATAAGTTCTAGAAATGGACGATACAGGTCTAACTATACAACTACAAAATATGGATTGTTGATATTTTCAACACGTATGCACCTTTTATTAGGCCCATAATGGTTTATCTTCTTGGGGATGCTTACGTATCTAGTCAAGCAGTGGGATTTTGGCTATTAAATTTTTCGGTTTATTGTAGATAGAGCGAACTTTATTCGGAATGGCTGCATTTAAAGTAAACTTTGGAAATTGGACGAAAAATGGAAACATTGCCTATCATATTATACACCACTGTTGATATGAACCAGAGGTAAACATGGGTAGTGACAGGGGTGGCGTTGACAAGATTTCTTGGGTAGGGGGCCTTTTTCTAGGTTGCACCAATTATCATTGATTTTGTAATTTTTACAGACCACCACGTTGGCTGGGAAAGCAGGAAAAAAGCTTATTTTGCTGAGAGAAAAGTAGATTCATTTATCTTTGGGGAGGGGGAGGAATGACACCCTCTACATCCCCTTGTGTTGCTTGGTTATTACGGAAAAGATGTCTCCAGTTGAGGATAGATAATCACATTACATTACAGATAATCACAAGTCTCGATGCTGATTCATGCTCTGAGCAATGCGTAAAAAAAGTGCTTTCAGTACGCCATACTCTGTTGATATTTCCAGTTACCTTTATCGATTAAGAACCCATTGCAGCTATGGAAACTAGCAAACATAAACAGAGTCACCTTAACGTTACTTAGTAACTAAGCCAAAGACGTTAAGCTGGATATAAATATAATTATGAGCGAAATGATCTGTGTTCTCGCTATTCACACCTTTTACTTTGATATATCATCGCTAATAATGATTCAAAAAGCTATATCTTAAGCGAACTGATGACAATTGGTTTGCATTAAGTTGGTCAATTCATGTTAGACTTTTTGTATTCAGAAAACCCAGGAACAGGGCCGTCACTACCCAATGTCACTAGGAGGGGTGTAAGTTGAGGAATTTGTCGACAAGGTGGGTGTGGCATATTCTATAGGATGTTGCCCCGAGACCCAACAAAGGTCTTCTTCATAGATTGAAATTTTGCTTGAAAATTTGCCGAGGCAAATCTAAGTAATAGCAGATGAGCAGTATAATAGAACAGTAAAATTTACCGACAACAACAGCTTACAGCCTAAGATCTAACAGAGCCGTTTTCAGGGGGGGGGATACCCCCACATCTCCCCATAACGACGGTCTTGCTCAGGAATGGTAAACTCCCAGAAATTTCACTGCTGCTAGTTTTGTCCAGTAGGCACCTGTTTACCAGCCTGTATTGAACATACAGGTTCAATACCATTCCAAAATGTTTTTATCATCCTAGTAACTGTTGTGCGCCTTTCAATAGCGATTTTTTGATACTTTTTCAAATTTGGATACAGATTCGCTTTAAATTATAAAAATTACAATAAGCTAATTTTAACCAACTAAATTGTAATAGCCACTCTTTTTATTGTAACTTGGTATAACATAGAAACCCACCCAATTTTCAGTTAGTAGCCCTTCCAATAATCATTACCTATCATTTTACGGTGGTGAATCGCACGATAAATATTATAACCCACCACGTATAAAACAGTACCTATACACCAACCCATCCAATCTTATTAGAGCAAATGGTAACATGTTGTAAAAAGGCATAAAAGGTTATCCTTTATTGGGAACGTTTTATACTGATTGCAGCTTTACATATGTTAACATCACGAATAATGCTGGTTGGTAAATGCACCAAGAAGGAAAATGGCTTAATTTTGATGCGAAGTTAAGACTATAGCCTTAGGCGTGTAATAGTGAAGTGTTTGCGAATGAAGTGTGCCTGGAATTTTATACAAAAAACTTGATAAAATATTTTACAACATTCCTTAGCTTGATTACTATTAGAAAAATAAACATAAAATGAAGAATATAATACCTCAATTGAACGTGACATTGTAAATGTGAGTCAACCTGTTAATTCATAACATTAAGATCTTGAGCTCTTATCAAATCAGTCGCAAATTAGAAGCATTCCTGGAGAAATGTGTCGTGTCCTTTCGCCCTGTTAGATACCAGCCTACATCAGTGTTCATTCAAGTTATTCCCCTTATCTAACTATACATCACTAAGGAAATTATGGTCAGCTGAACAAGACTGTGACAAACACGACTCTTTGAAAATCGTTCAGAGTGGTCGTTAAGAAAAGACACCGCTCAACTTTTACCAGCATTGTCACTGGCCGACTCAACAATGCTAAAAGTTACATAGAATTTCTTGCAATGTTATTGACACAGGCATTTTCTTTAACGCATTTTAAAATATTTAAATACCCCCTTGTCGGCATAACTTATTTTCTTTTGCTACAAATGCTGATTACTCTTTGCAATTGATTTCTTAATGCCTTCGAGGCAATAAAATACAATTGATCCTAGGAAAGCAGTAAAATGCAACTTTCTATTGATATTTGTAAACTTCAGGTAAAAACCGAATAAAGAGAATTGCATATTTATATACTTGCTCATTGAATTATTTCTGCATTGCTTGTCAAGGGATTTGGTGTTCTCTAAATCGCGCGTAAGATGATTGCCAGATCTGAAGATAGTCTCTCATAAATGATACAATTTTTTCTTCATAAAGGTTGAAAATGAAAATATATGCACAATTTACAGGGTGCCAACGTAATTCAGGGCCGCTCCAAGAAGAAGTCCCGTCCAAGAAGAGCCAGCTCGGGCCCTGGGGGTTTGTACGGCACGGGCCTCTGGGCAGGTGTATAGCGGCGCAAAGGGAAGAGGGTTCTTTAGCCCCACTATTATATTATTCAGCTCCCCCGTCTGAATCAATTAATGACTGAATTGTTATCTTCTCTAATTCTACATTTTAAAATGACAAGAGAAAAACACATCTGTTATTCTTGCGCATCAAAACATAACCTAACATTAAAACAACAACAACAACAACAATAGTCTTAGCTGCACAGGCAGTTCATATTTAGTTCAATACATGGTACGTACTATATTACATGAAGAAATAAAAAATCAATTAAGATAGGGCTTTTTGCATTAGAAAAACTTTTTCCGGGCCCCTCTTAAGACTCGTCCCCGGGAATTTACTCCGGCTATCCCCTTCCCCCTGTTTTTCTCCTTTTCTCCTCGATGGTACTGCCTCTGCCTTGAAGCTATCGGAACTTAAGTCATGTAGAGCTACAGAAGTAAAAGCGATATGAAGTGTTCGTCCTCTTTTACAGATGATATTAGAACTTAGCCTCCCTCACTGCTCGTTAAAATCTAAACTGCATTTAGAAAATGATTGGAAGAGTGTGCTCTTTTTCGGTTTTTCTTTAGCTTTCAAGCTCATTTCAACCTTCCTGCTTATTCTTTTCAAGATACATGCTTCTCTTTCTATACAATCTGACAAGTTTTAGTGTCATAATCAAATAAATAAACATGAATGATAAAAATTTAAAAATGAGGAGATAATGACTTGTTATAGGTAATGAAAGGCCAATTACCTACATGGTACTCTGAAGTTTGCGTTCTAAGCTAAACATCAATAATCGTTCTAAACTTGTGCAGATTAACTTACAGTTTGTCCTACGATTTCCTTTTTTGTTGTTAAATGTTTTTAACATCATCATAATCCTGCTTATATGTTAATAATATTCTTGGCTTTATTCGCTTCTGCAAGCACTGCCAACATAGAAGTTGATTTTCTAGGCCAACTAGATTGCTTAAAATGATCTTCTCTGTATCCATGAGACCCATATTTCCTGTCTACCCCCTCCAGTTATTCCAACACCCCTTTATACATCGCAAGCCGAGAGGAAGCCTTTCATTCCTCCTTCACAGCAGCACTCACCAATTCCTGCAGTTACTGAATTTTTTGGTAACTCTGACATAATTAGGAGTAATCTGCCTTCCAAGTGCGGTTTATTGATTTCTGGTCTTAGTGCCTGGAACCCAATCAGGGGATACATCAGATCGAAAGATTGAGATCAGCCACAAGTATTTAATGTTATATTGCCGTTATTTTTACATTGTTGTTTTATACTATTGTTATATGGCGTGCAAAATAAAGATAAGATTTTTATAAAATTATTGTCCCATCATTCTTACGTTTTTTAAATTAATCAGTTAAATGGTTTACGAATCTGATTAAAATCGATACCTTTGATTATGCTGGAAATCTGCGGCAATTGGGAGATAGACGGCCACAAAAAGGGTGACTAGGCCAGTCACAACTCCTTTCTTAATTTTCTTTCTTGTAGGAACCGCGGTTCATGCCTATGTCAGCCGGCATTCCATGGTTAATGATCTATGCCATAGCTCCAAATAAGGCTGTTCTAGAAATCACTGATCATTTCATATCAGGTTTGTAAGTCGATTGTTTCGATCACAAAACTTCAAACACCGCACTTATAGCGATTGAGGACTGTTGATTGTCGATTAATCGATCATTAACATTTGTATGATTAATCAACTGCTCCCGATCTAATTATGAGCTATGGTATAGATCATCAACAGCTTTGCATAGCTACAACAAAGGATTGGTTGCCCATAAATAGCAAGACTTGGAGCAGCAGCCAAAATACATGCGAAGTTGATGAGGAGAAAGCAGTTGAAAAGGAAATTAATCTGGGAAGAAAACAGTGTAGAACAACTGGCTAATGAAAGTTTCGACTTGCAAACTGCATGAAGTTGTGAAGGCACAAATTCATGCATGCATGGATATCCAATCCTCGTGGGACTTGGCAATTGTTTTTTGTAGATTATAGAATTCTCTAGGGTGTTGATCAGATAAAACAGGGGCTAATTTCTTGGGCTGCCGTCGATCTGGCAGACTTATAGAAAAACCCTTGATATGACAAAGAGCAAATAACCTACAAGAAGAGCAGATGAAGTTGAAATTGGGCTTTAGATTGAATCTATAGGATTGTGTAACAGGGGATCTTTATCTGTCTACTTATTCCTCATGACATTCTTCAAACGCCGTGACTTAATTGTTATAATTGTCAAAACAAATTTAACAGTGTAGAACGAATTTCGCAGAATATCTCCGTCATTTCTCCAACTGACAAGCCCTTTCAGTTTTGCCCAGTTTTATATCGATTAACTTGAATCACAACTGCTCTTTAAACAGACCTTTTTTCGATTGAATAATTGTGCAAGGCCCAAAACAAATGTTCCTTTAGGCTTGTTGTGCTATCAGAAGTAAGGGATATTTACATCAAGATGCAGCAGGGGCAACATATACAATTCCCCCTCCCACCTTTGGAAGGAAAGCTTTATATTTTGCTTCTTTCTTGTCCTAGCTTGATATTTTTATGCCCATGCCTCCTGAAGTACTCTAGACCTCCCTCAGTAGAGCGTTCCATTCATCAAAGCTTCTTCAAACACTTCTTAACTCAAGTCTTTGAGTCATAGCTGGTTGGCGTTGTTGCAAAACACGTCCTTGTCGTTTACAGGTCCACATCTTGTGTATGCGTTTTCTGATTGTCGCATTAAAGGTACATGATATGACAGGGTTTATCAAGGAGTTAGCCATTGCCAGGGTCCAGCTCCAGCATATCATGTACTCTATGGTGGTTTGTTCATAGCCGGTCACAGCTAGGAAGCTACTGATTGCAATTGGCGTATAGCAGGCGGTGATTGATACCATGATCAAGCCACCAACATATACCAGACTCTTCTCTTTTGCACTTGCGTTCCTTTGGCCTAGTCTAGCTACCTCTGTATTGATCTGCATTCGAACTTTGCGAGCGCGAAGCAGTATTCGGAAGTAGCAGTAAAAGTTTGTACTTGAGCAGACAATGGCAATAACTGGCACAGCAGCGTTGAGAAAATCATCTTCTTGGATTATCACCGATGGCATCAGAAACGAAATGGACAATATCCAGACGACGATTACAGCTGCTGCAATAGAGCTTGGCTGGAGCTTTGCTAGGTGGAAGAAGGGATGAAAGACGCTGATGTAACGCTCCATGGCAATCATCGATATCATCAGGATTGATGCAATGCCAAGGATGTAGCCAACGGGAGTGGTGAAGTTCGCAAATCTGCACGGATCCTGACCTTGGCTGATGAAGCGAAAGACTATGAACTGAACAGGCATGTTTACGAAGCCTGCAAGGAAGTCAGTGAATGCCAGGTTTAGCAGCAGCAGATCACACGGCTTTGACCAATCGCTTGAGGATAACAGGGCAACGATTAAAGACATGTTCATCACAGCTGTTGGCAATGAAAGTAGAATATTCGTCCAAGAACAAGCCAAGTTCATCATCTTGTAAGCATTGTCTTCTTTGAGTACCAGGCCATAATGGCTGCATGATGAGCTCATGATGAAGATATTCTACTTCCAACCGAACTGATTCAAGTCCAAAATGAACATTACACTTTCCCTTCGTTTAAAAGCGGGAAAGAAATGACGGGGTATTCGCTTGAAGCAACTTTATTGCCGTTTCAGATTCATATTTACTCATGTTTGCAAATTTTGTGCTATTCTTATGCCGAATTACATTACAACCATTTGCTTGGAACAACAAACATTAGCAACTTGTTTCATTGCCAATGTACAGTGTATGAACAGATGTGCCTGCGACCTGTTCGCAACACAATGCAATGTTGATTAAGGCAGGTAACACATTCTACAAAAAACATTCTGGTTTTTAATTGATTAAAGCAAAGTATTGTGCACTTTGCGGCAAACACAAAGAAAATTAACAGAAATATGGTTTTTATATAGGTTCTATAGATAACGCCCATCGCACATCTTTACGGCCTTGCCACTGCAGTGATACATACAAACAAGATTCTGACAAGCGCATACCTATCTGCATACCCCCGATATGCTACTTACAACTGTCAAGAACATTGGGATAAAGAGCTTTAAAAGTCAAGCACCCCTCCTTCTTGTAACGGAAGCAATGATGAAGGTAACAAGTCCAAAAGATCTTTAAATGGTAATACACTCCAAAGTCAAGGAAACAGTTTAAATTGCATTAGCAACCTGGAATCCTGAAGCACTTCATCCTGTCACCCCCGGTAATAATACAGTTGTGCAGTAGAAACTTGAGCGTTTGGTCAGATTTCAAGGGAGCACTGCAAGTGATGATGTTAGAGTTAAAAGGCATCACAAATGTTGAACTAAAGACGAATCAATTAAAAAAATTTGTGTTACGAGAAGGATGCAGCATCTATATCTTAAACTATCAACATAAAACCCAAGGTAAAATGCTGAAAATGAATACATTTAAATACGAATTTAATGCAAATCATCTAGAAATGAAGTAAGTAATGTAAGTAAGCAACTACCTACTAAAGGAAGGAGCCCATATCAACGCAATAGCAATTAGGCCATAGAAATAAGGCCATAGCAATAAGGCCATAGCCATAAAGCCATAGAAATAAGGTCATAATGAAAGGAGGCAGCATCTAATAGATGGTACAAAATTTTGTTCTAGACACTTTTGCAAGTTATACAAAGTACACGGAGATTCCCCTGCCTGAAAAAGCACTCTACATAATACGTTGGTTTGAAAGGCCTCAGTATGCCGAAAATAAGATATTTTTTGTTCCTTGCTACTAATTTGGGGGGGAATTAATCAATCTCATGGGGCAATTAATCAATAAAAAATAATCAACGTTGATACTGATCGAGATTATGATAATTACGTATGTAGATATGCCCCAAAAAATACAACTCAAATAAAACGTCTCGGCGAACCTTTCATCAGTAATCAATTTACATATATATATGCAAATTGAGCTTCCCTAGTTATTTTTAATTTCTTTGCTATGGTAGCTTTTGAATGTATATATACATACATATGTACTATTTCTTTGCTATACATACATATATATCTGCCTGTGAAGCGCAGTGGATTGGTCGCTTGACTCCGGTGACGACAAACGAGGTTCGAATCCCGGTCAAAATTTTACAATTGGGAAGCACCCTTATGGTAAGTATATTTATTCCATATCAGCCTATGCCTAATTGATATTTTATATATATAGATAAATATATATTTATCGTAGAAGATTGTTCTTCCGAAATGCACGGGTTGCCACAAAACTACTGTGGTGATAACCGGGAAGGCACATTGTATCAAGCTGATACGTATAAATATGTCAATATGTAGGTAACTTATATCAGGAATCTGAATTTTATTAGGCCACCAAAAGAGCAACGATATTTTAAATATATACAACGATATAATGTATACAAAAAAGCGCCTAGGAACACTATCTACGGTACGAACCTAAATAGACTGGTGAAAGCCTCATTTAGTAAATGCATACTTTAGCTATAGTATTATACGTGTCTTCTAAAGCACTCTCTCTGATATCCATCAAAAGTCAACTGGCGGAAAGGATTGTTCCATCGGATAAATTGGGACGGGAGATGGATACAAATATTTCGATGGTGAAGGCTTCTCCATGAGAAATGACATGGGTGGTGCAGCTGATTGCTTTAAAGCGTTTTCATCTTGCTGTAGGCTGCAGCCGGAAAAGGTGAATGCCCTGCGGCGACCTTCTCTTTCTAAAGGAGATTTGTCATTATCAGGTGAGATAGGATCAATCCCCTTGGCATCAAATCTATTCAACATTGTAATTCCACTGTCTGATTTACTGCGTCTGCAGTTTCTCTCGTTCCCTTCAATCTGCAAGTTGTAGTCATCCTGTGTGTGACCATTCAACCCGCTTTCTTGGGACTCTGAAATTTGGGTCTGCAAGCATTTCTTTGCTGTCGTAGACGATTGTTCTTTTTCATGAGTACAGGCTTGTTTTGGAAAACGGCCCTTCTTCTGATGACATTGCTTTGACTTTTTGTTGGTTTGTTCTGGGCTTCCATTATAGTCTTCTTCCAAACGAATCTTGAGATGCAAATTTTCTTTTACTTTTTTTGGCATAACTTCAACGTATGTGAAATTTTGCTAGCTAGTCTTATTATTTCTACTGTAAAATCTCAGTGTACACTTATTTAGCTTGCAAAACTGTAAGACATACTGATCGTAACGAAGGAATGATTGCTCTGAGCTACCGTTGAACGGTCCTATTTAACGCGCCGGGGCTGTTGAACCACATCCACTGGAAAGGGTAAACAAGACTTCCTTGCATATTCATTATGCATAATCTCTACACTAAAATGTATCTAAAACAACATAAGCGCTAACATTTGTACCAGAATCGTTTTGTTATGACAAGATTTCCTTGCTTCCAGGACTACGCCTCAAGTATAATCCTTTGTTTATTACCCATTTTTTCATACACGTGGTCAATAGTCTCTTCTAATTACGCTTACATCATCAGAGGCATCTGTCTTCCAACTGTTTTGCTAGAATAGAATCGATTCATAGGACAATAAAGAACTTCACCGCAAACAATTCAAGTTTCAGATTTTGATTTAAACCAAAGTGAATAACATGTCACAACTGTGTTTTCTTTTGGGATATTCTTGGAAAAAGAAGTAAGCAACACGAAACAGACTGAATTAAATAAAGTTACCGAAAGGGAAGCTTGAGACTAGACGCAAAGGTTTTTTTTATTGCTGCTAAATATTTAACGCACTACCCTCACCTCGCGAAGTTAGGAGCATAAAATATAGAATTGTACTTAGCAAAGCGTTAAAAGAACATTGTAAATAGGCATGATTTAAATGTTTGAGCTCTTTTATGGGTTATGAAAGCGGAATTATATTTTGAACAAATTTATCAAGTATTTGTTGGCTCGTTAGATGTTTGGATGTAATGCACCAGAGAAATCTAATTTTTCAACAAAACACAGACAATTCTATCTAAAAAAATTTTATAACTGGAATAAATCAATTAATATCAAATAAATGCTAAAATCATGCTAATTCATAACATAATGAACTTAATAATGAACTATGCAAAGAACATTGCATTTAGATCTATATGATTTTTTGACATCAATTCATATTTATATGATATATATATGTACCGCTTTACTTGTTAAAATTACTGCTTCATTCCTCTGACGTTTTACTTGGAATCAAACTCACGCTGAATTGACCAAGATTAAGATTGCTCCTTTTCGATCTTCTTGTATATCTTCTTGTATTTCTTTTTAATTTTATTTTCAATTCCTATACATGCATTCTAATTTATCTTCTTCTATTTCTATGTCAAAATCTTGAAATTTTTACGTTTTAATGCTTAAGAGTTTTCTTTTTAGAAAAAAATACAATTAATTAATTTTGTTAACAACAATTTGTATGCTTATGATTGCAATTTCAACCTTAAAAACTTCATCCAATCATCTTTGCAAAATTTTCAACCTCTATTCATCTATTTTTCTTTATTTTTCTAATCCTGGTTATTCTGGTCTTTTTATGTCTTAATATTATTTGTGATTCTGTTTCTTATTTCCGGTATTCATTTTAGACTGAAAACTTTACTCTAGAAATTTAACTCTTAAGCTTTATGTTATTCTATTTAAAGCATTTCATTCGTTTATCCTTTCCTCTGTTCTTAAGATTGAATTTTTGCATTTGTTCTTCTTTTCTTCTTTCTATGCCACCTACTTAATTTGTTTCCAATATTTTCTCTCCTTCATGCCTTATTTTTCTTTCGTTCGTTTCCTTCTATTTCTTCTCATAACATTCAAACTCCATCTATTCTTTTCTTCCTTCTGCGTTCCTCATTTCCTCCTATTTCACTTTTGTGTTTTCATGTTTTCTAATTTTAATGTGTAAATCTAGTTTCTTCATTTTTTCTCGATGCTGTTTCATATAAAACTCCATATTTAAAATCATTATTTTTTATCTTCCTTCTCTTTTCTTCCACTTCTTAAATTCTTCAAACACATTTTTTCTGCTGCTCTCTCTTCCCTTTCTCTCCATTTGTACAATCTTCAATATTTTTCATTATTCTCTTCAGCCTCTCTTTATTTTTTTTTTTCACGTGTTTAACAATTTCAATTTCTGCTGATTTCATTCCATTTGTCATTTTTATTACCTGTACTCTTCTAAGCATTTTTAAAATATTTTTAAATTGTTGATACTGTCTTTTTTCTACGTTTTCTAACCTTCTTTATTTTTCGCTTTCTTTTCTCTAAACATTTTGGTCTAATTTCCTCTTCTCTTGACATTTTTAGTACTTTTTCTCTTCAAGTGTTTGTTGTTCTTTAAAGTTTCAATAATTTTGCAAATTCAACTTAACATTTCATTTACCGAATTTCAATTCAATTTCATACATAGATCTCTGAGAAACGCTTTGCCTGTTTTGAATTTAAAAAGTTATTCTTGGGCTATTTAACTCTCCACATCTTGATTTCGTTGGATGAATTTTCAACTTTTTCAAAGGAAGAAATAATTGCAATAGAAATGAAATTTGAAATAAAAAATGTTAAAAACAGAAAAATCAGAAATGATATGCATTTCTAGCTGCCATTGCTAATTATAACTTTTAAATGTAAAAATATAATAAAGCATGTAAGAAAAAGGATTTCACTCGAAATTAGACACACATCTAAAGATTTATAAGGCTTAATCTTGAACAGAAGGGACAATATATTATTTAAATTGATAGTAAAATTGTACTTTTGATAATCAGCATTTCATTAATGTTGCTCCCCTTATAATTTGTCTTAAAGATTGATTATCGGTTCACTCAGTTAGCTTCCATGTTGAGGTTTCTTCCAAGATTTTATTCAAAATTAATAAACAAAACTAAATGTTTTAGCAACCGATAATAACTCCAAATAATCTAGGTCTGAGTCGAAATAAAACATTATTTTTCAATTTTAATTTTTCTTCCAATTTTACAGGTAGAAAATATATAATTAATTGACGCAATAATTTCAAATAATTTTCGTTAAATCTTCATTTTTCATCATTTTTATTAGATCAATAGTCAATACTACATACCTTTAACTTTCACATTCTCAGGATTAGGAAAAAATTACGGTCAAACGGTTACAAGCTGGAGGAAGATACGAAAAACAATAGAAGCTCCTATGGGCACCCCAAGCCATGCCATTTATCTAATGTTTTTGTGAAGAAGGTTTGCCTGGGAGCATGTTCTTGTCTGGAGAAAGGTTAACAACCATGCTGGACTTTCCACTTTCTTTCTCTAAATATTCTGTATTGTATAATAGATCATCGTTATTCGTAAGTATAATTTAAGATGCACGTAGTCTTAGATTCTCCTATGTGGCAATGACAATGGGGTTGCAGAGTTAGGAAAACATTACTGTCACACGGTCGCTAGCCGGAGGAAGGTCCATAAAAAACTATAGAAACTATGCCACACCCAAGCCATACCTATTTTCTTTGTTTGGTGAGGAGGGTTTTCCTTCCACTATGTTTTTGACCGGAGGAAAGTTAACAAATTTTCTGGACTATATGGGGTTGGCTGATAACAATTCGCTTTGCATTTATTGACCAAGGTGAAACAGCTTTACTAAACTTGAAAAAGAGATAGGCAAGGGGGGCCGGGTGCAAATGGCCTCCTCATTAGTGGGATATTGTCCCATTCCAGGAAGTCCCTTCTCTAGAACTTTAGGACAAGTCCCCCTTCTCCTTGTATACTGCAATGATCTCTAGCAGTGCCCCTGATACTTGAAAATGGTGTTGACAACAAGTAAACAAATTCTTGGTTATTCATTCTTAATGATTGTCGCCAAGGAAGTCTTCAGATAAAATCAGTTGTTTAGTTCAGGATATTACTCAAATGAAAAGGTTCCTTTGCGTCAATAAAATAAACTGTGAAAATGAACGAGCAGTTTTAGAAGCGTAATTAAAATGATTTACATTATATCAGACTGAAAATTACCAATTTATCATTAAGAGAGACAATACGAATCCTGATATCCTACGTCCAAGAAATTGTAGACTTTGACTAGAGACGTGGAAACTGGGGGGCATAGGGGGTTTCTACAAAAAGGGCACCATTTCAAAAATTTTCCCAAGGCTCTACCCCTGGCCCCATATCCCACTACTGTTAACCCCAAACTCCAATGTAGGCTGTGGCATCCGTTCTATTAGCGACCCGGCTCCAATAGCGGTTACGATATAAAGTGCCCTTCGAAACGTCGTACCCCCCCCGGAGTTGCAGTTGCTTCCAACGTCCCTAGCTATGAGACTGTATATTTTGTAATGAAGAAAACAAGAGTGGGTGTACATGGTGGAATGCTGCAAAAAGACCCGATCTCTTTATTCAATTAGGATACATCTGCCAAAGTCATGGTTGCCATACGTAATATGAAAAAACTTAAATGTTACTCTTAAGATGCTCTTGGCTTTCAACTGAGTTCACAAGTTTTAGGACATTTCTTACTTTGGCTAAAGAGAGAAGATCAATTGCTACCCTCACGACCCCCCTAAGTGACCTGTTTGCCAATGCCCCCTCCCTATTGGAACCACGGACCCTCTAAACGCTGCACGCATTATTTCATTGCTGTCTCTAACAAGATAAAATACGAGCATTGATTTTTTACGATTGAGTCCTTTAGTCACTTCTAAACGGTTTATCATAAGAAATGACACGGCACAGAGAGAAAAAATTCGCTTGAATTCGCCCTGCTATGCACTAGAATGGCCTAAAATCGCTCTTTTTAAACCAAATCTTTCTTTTGTTTCCAGGTGGTATATATTGTACAAAACTGTGAAATATTTTATGAATTCATTGTTTATATGTGCTTGTAAAAGATATCATTGTATTGCAAAATAGGACGTTAGCATGCTACGTTTCCATTTTAAATCGATGTTTTGTTCCTATAACTTTTGTTTGCTGTTTGAATGGCAGAAAATTCTCCACAGATTCAAGATTCTGATCATTTTTCCTTCTGTTGAAGCTTCTTAACAAATATTGATAGTAATTAAATCTAATAACACACGAATTATATTTGAAAACAAAAATGCGGCAAAATACGAACATAAAAATTTCAATAATACGGGTAACCAAGAATGGTCCCAACCAATTTATCATCGGTAATGCAAATTGTTATTTTGTGTATTTCTAAGCATATTTTCGTACGATTTTTTTAGTTTTACTGTGTTTTTTTAAATTATGGAGAGGAATATTTGTAAAGAAATGGAATAAACCCCATTATACAGATGATGATGATGATTTGTAAAGAAAACCAGAGAAATCCAAAACAATCCACCATTGGTTTAGGGTTGATATTTAGTCTCAATCCAAACACAAAGAGAAAAATGGAATATGTCATTAAAAGTTAATCCTGAATGGAAATTAAATTCAAGTACAATAAAGCCCTATCTAAAAAGTATCAATTTCTTTAGAGCTGTCAAGCAAGCAGAAAAATATATTAAAAATCATCAAAATAATTTGGCTTTTTTCGGGATGCTATGGGATATCATTCTCTATTACGCTCATTAGTAATATGGGATAAATAATTTTATAATTTTTCAAGCCATTAGAAATTTCTATATTGAGCCAGAAATCATCATTAAATTATTTCATTTATCCTAGCGCAAATATAAAAGAATATATGCAGAACCTAACATATCGGAAGAGCTACTACGGATATGATGAAATCTGAATCACTTCACTATGTGGAGCCCTTGACTAAAAAGAACTATACAAATCCTTGGCATAGCCAAAAGTATTCTTTAAAATCTCTAATTTCTAGTAGTTTTGAGTCGCGGTACTTTCACGAAAAATATCTTTTTTATGAAAAAAACCACGCAACGCTGTATGAAGTGTTTTAAGGTATGGGAGATAATTTAGTTTTGTCCCAAGGGCAAGGGATCCGTGATCTACGCCACCTGATAAAAATTCATATCATTCCTTATTTCTTTATTTTTCAGCTAGCGTCCTCCGTAGTTTTTTATTTTGACGTTTTACGCTTTTGCAAAAATTCCTTGTGAGGTTTGTTTTGAAATCCACTGCGTGTCAGGCAACAGCAAAACGCATGTGATTTATTTTGAGTGCAAATATTGGAGCCTTCACTGTATGTGATAACCGATCTTTTGTTTGCCGAACAATCAAGCTATTGTTCTTTCGAACGCGGAGAACAATGACTGTCTCCAGCAGACGTCAAGTCTTGTCTGTGATTGGTCAACATCACGTGACTTGCGATGAACTCCATGAAGCCGTACACTGGGCTGATCATGCAGTGAGCGACTTGAACTGACTGTGTACTAGATTTACATGAATTCCCTAACCAAACTGCACCGATTATAACTGAATTATACACGATTCGTTATGGAAAAATATGCTTGAGATAAACCGTATAGGGATGACGAGCCTAGAGCATGGAAACGGTCCTATGAAACTCAGGGTGACTGGTGAGTATAGGCCAAAAGTATATTCATGTTTTGTCCAGTAAATTAGTATTTAGATCTTTATTATTTCTTTTTATGCGCAAATTGTCAACGTTGCATTTCATATATTTGATATTGATGAGTTTGAACCCTTTTTTCACCCGCGACATTGTTTATTTATGTCTTGTACTTGCTAGAATGTCGACTGCCCCACTATTTACATGACTTTCTTAATGGGTGATATCTTTCGCTCCGCTTCATGCCCTGTCAAATGAGTAAATTCATGAACAGTGCTTCATCGTGCAACTAAAGCTGTTGATAACTGTTCAGATAGAGTTTTAGAGACTTAAGAGTTCACATGAAATTAATCAAGTATCGAACGGTTCATTATTTCATTCAATATTGCGAAACAACTTTTCTGTAAGTGCAAGGGAAGGCCGTTTTACTCAGCGGTTTTCAAGAATTCTTCTTTCCCGCTTGTAGTCTCTTTTTTCATCGTTTTAAACGCAATACTGCGGCGAATTTGACTCACGTAGAATGTAATGAAACTGCTGGAATAGGAAGGTTTTCATAAATTCATTAAAAGAAGCAGCGTGATGGGATATTTATCGTAAACAATTTCATGTTTATTGCTCGAAAACAGTTTCATGCGGCGAAGTACTACTTGACCCCGGTAATAAAAGCTTTGTCTCGCTGCTTCATTTTCATTTTCGCAATTTTCAAACATCATATACCGCACATTTAACACGAACATCATTCTAAAACAAACCGAACCGTTTTTCCTTTCAATCGCTGCCTGTATTTATGCATAATCAAGACAACACATGAATAACAAAATTAACCCGCAATTGTAAATTATCATTTACTTTTTGTTACCGACTGTTATTATTTTGTCTATGTACCTTTATTAAGGATTAAATATGCCGTCGATGGAAAGTGCGAAAATGTTGCCTTGTAATTATAAATGTGCAGATTTAGGCGTTACTCTTATTTAATGATCGAGACTATCTCACATCTTCGTGAAATTTCCTGACTTCCGATTTTCGTGTTCAAAGGATCTTGAACAAATGTCAGTTAATTGCCTGTCTAAATCCCCAACAGCGGTGTGCACACATATTTCTATCAGAACCGACCTCTCGAATCACCAAAAAGGATTTGCGACCTTTGTTTGAGGTATTTAGGTATGAGTATTAAAATTAAGTTTGAAACTAAGGTCTTCGAAAAGCTCGGTTCTCATTAATGACGGGCAAGATATTTTATCACAAGCAAGGCTTCTTTTGACTGGGATAACAATATTTTTAATCATTGTTAGGTTTCACAAATTCTCTAACCATTTTTTTCTTTTCTAGTTCTTTGCGCAAAAAACTTGGTTAAAAGGGACTTTTTTAGTAAGTGCAAAATTTTGAAATTCTACGTTGGTAATTATCAATGGTCATTTTTAATTGTCATATGTTTCCTTTCTTATCAACCTAGTTTTAGTTTTATATTGAAATAAAGAAAATGCCTCATTGTTTCTAAGCTGGACTTATACCACTCAATTAACTTTGAATAGCAGGTCATATTACAATTAAGAATGCATCTTAACCAATTTCATACCAGTAGATTCCCATTGGCACAATAATACCCTGTTATGTGGTTCTCTGCACATTAATTATAAGAAGTTGTTGCAGATTATTTTCATGAAATTGTGATTTAAGGTGTTTGATAACTCTGACAAAGGAAATAAATTAGCCAATTAATTTTGAACTTGGAATCATAACTGCAAAAATATGGTCCAAAAACCTGAATTTCTTAAATGGAAATGGGCTTGAAATTGAAATTTATTCTTTATCCAATAGTCAATTTCGAGAACTAAAATTTTTTTTGGTTAGAAAACCCTTTCCTGTTGGTGACTTCAAAAGAGGAGACTTGGAGATGCCAAAAAAAATAATTTGAAATTGACAACAGAAGTCACATCTGGAACTTTTTATATCCATAAATTAGGGGAATGTATTTACATGCATGTCCAGGAGAGTTTTTTTTGGATGATAGGTCTTGATTTGCTGTGCAAAAATTTCTCCCTCTTGGAATTTCTTTCAAGAAATATCTGTCTATTTTGTAAAATTGGAGTTTTCGCCTTTTCCTGCAGTGAATTCTTTATAAAGCTCCTTCACATTTATATATATATAGTTTTTGACAATGAGAATGGTACAACATATTTTTCATTTGAAACTTCAAATATTTAGTTTATAAAGTTTTTTGCAGTCCTGTGTTAGTTTTTAAGAATGTACACATAAATATATACAAAACTAAGAAAATTTCAATAACAGCCTGGTAATGCTAAGGAATTTGGAATAAACTTTGTCAAGGTATCCAGATTAGCCGACCCCCAACATGGCTCATCAAGTGCACACTCTACTAATTGTTATTTAAGGATCTTCACAACTTTATAGTTTACTTTTTGGTTAATGTTGGAAGGTAAATAGGTATTTAAAGATTTTGGTTTGCTGCTAAGAAATTTTAATGCTGAAACTTAACTGGAATTCTCAGTCAGGGAAATTGATCTTGTCCAGTTGGAAAAAAAATATTTAATTTTGATCACACAAGTATTTTTTTGTCAATTTGCCTAAAATTTCAAGGGTTTTCAAGTGATGTAACTTTGCAATCTTTTAAAAGACGAGCCCTTACCATCTTGGGATAACATGCATGTTCAATTGCATGCTTACCATTCAGATCTTTCTACAATGTAGGCACAAAGTGACCTCCCCCCTGGGCATTTCTACAAAAATAGAGATGTATTGAGATATGTACATCTGACACATTTGGGTTTAGGAATCCTTAAAATTTGTAGAATCAAGCTAGCAATGTTGATGCAAAATTGGTTAAACATTCTGCCACCACAATTATAAATTTTTGATAATTTTAAATTCAAGATTAATAAGAGATCTGTCTCCAACTGGAGTTGTATAGGTGATCCTCCCGTTTATAAGTAGAAAATATCAATACATGTTTAGTTATGATATATATACACCAATAATCTAAAACATTTGAAAGAAGTTGTCAAATATTAGAAACATTGAGTATTGCAAGTCATAGATAAGATTTTTAAGTTTACCTTTTCTCACATACTTAACCTCTATATTTTTCCTAGCCAGTCATTTTTCACATTTTTACATAAGTACACCTAATCTCCAAAAAGGTCTGCAAGTTTCTTCTGGTCCATAAATATTTTGCATAACAATTTGTATAACAACAGTTCCCTTCACCTCAAGTTTATAACAATCATTACCAGTTTTAAATCAATCATTTGTTTTGTACATATTTTTGGTTTACAGTTCAATTAGTTTTTACTTATAGCCATATTTAATGTGCTGTGTTCTTACTTGTTTAAAAAAAATGCAAATAACAGAAATGAATGGATTTAGATTTGGTTTGAAGTGTCTATTCTGGAGGAATAGGAATATACACACGGTCAATCTCTTTTCATGAGAATTATAAATGATAGGCAAGATACTCTAGTCCTACACATTTTCCAGGAAATTCTACATTGAGAAATGCAAATGCAGAAAAGTCATAGGATTTGTTCAATTTTATACAGTTGCCCTGTTATGAAAGTGAGTTTAACCTTAAACCACTCAGGTTTTATAAGCGGAAAGAGAAACAGGTGGGGTTGGGCAAGGTACACTATCTCATTTTGTGTTTTCTACCTTCAAAATTTAGGAATTTTACAAAATCTTAAGGCTGTGAATGACCCTAAAGGTACATATTACCAGATGGATTGCTGCATGTGTTTTTGGTGCCTACTTTTAATACAAAAGTTAATGTGCCTCTCAGATGTTCCATGCTTTCAGGATTTTTGTTGCCAAGTTCTATCCATTACTGCAAAATGTTTGTGTTAGATGCAAATTGAGACATACAAGAAAAACTGTATAAACCAGCCAACAGTGTTGTACAAACAGTTTCAAATATTAATAAAATTGCATTGATAAATTAATTGAATTGAACTGTTAAGCTTGAGACATCTTTGACATTGCATGTCCTAATGGCCTCGAATCAAATCTGAAGAGCTGAATGTCAGACCTATCTATACCTTTTAACCAGAAATTTGTTCTGCTTATTTAGGGGAGGGTTTAAGCCAACTGAAATCCCCATAAGCTCTCTATGCCTGTATAAACACGCCATGGAGTTTGTGTAGTCTGCTTCAAACATCTATTTACAGATTGAAAACAAAACCATGCCCTGATCTAAAGTGTACCTGACAGTTAACCTGCTTAACATAAAGTGTTTATCAAACAGTGATCTTTCTAAGAAGTGCATTGAGTAGAGGTCAATGCTAAAGTTTAGGTTATTGATTCAAGGACAGTGCACCTTTTATCATTTGTTTGTTTTGTTCACAATGCGTTTTATTTGATAGGAAACTGAATGATCCTGACCACATTATTCCCTGTTTACCTTGAAAATATCTTATAAAAGGAGGAGTTGTTTTCTGCCTAGTTTTTAGACCAAAGTGACACACTTTTTAGCTCCAACATTTGTTGTATTGCATTCTTGTGACATGTGGTTCTGATGAATACACAACTGTGAAAATGCTTTTATCCTTTATTTCATAATATAAAAGATTCTCAATGGTTTTTGAGGCTTTGTCATTTAGTTTTGTTAACAAATGTTTTATTCAGTGTGTAGCATTGGCTCTTTAACATAGAATGTGGGAGGAGGGAGCCTAAAGATCTTGCCCCCACCCAACTTAAAAGTAGAAGTAGTGTGTAACACCATAGCCAGAGAGTAGCTGTGCCCTGCAATTGCCAAAATGGATTATTTTGGAAATGCCAAGAGCTGCAATGAAAATGGCATTTCTGTGGGGTTAATGAAACTTTTGGTTACCAATATGTTGCCCCAGACACCTTCAAAGAACTGTCTAATGTTTTAATTTGCCAAAAGGGGAAACAATAATTTTTGGCAAGAAAGTTCTAAGAAAATTTAACACTGAAATCTCTATGATTACTAAATGAGTTTGAAAACTGTATTCTGGGATGCCTTTTGCACTTCAGGACAAGGGGGGCAAGAGAGTAGCAAATAAGAGCAAATCACTATGAAAATGTGGTGATCTCGAACTAGTTGGAAAAACAAAAACGTTCAATTTATTTGGATTATTACCTATTTGGTGTTACCCTATTAGGAATGTAGGGTACCCTTTGTAAGCTTAAAAAATGTTAAGCATGGTGATTAAAGCTGGATGAAATTATTTATTAAAAAAACGAAATCCTCTTGCTCTGCTAAGTTTTGGTAACCTCAGACTTGAGGTAAATTGATCCCCAACATCTGTAAACTGAAATTTAGGTTGTCTACGGAGATAATCTGCGTGCCTAGCAACTTCTCTGCTTTCATTTTGACACTATGCCGCTTGACACATGTTTATGTGCATTTCTCATCAACAGGGCTTCCCGATCCATATGCGAGGATAACCGTGGACGGTAGTGGACAATGTCATTCCACAAGATCAATTAAAGGAACACTAGACCCCAAATGGAATCAGCATTATGATCTGTGAGTATAATTTTCAAATTTTGTGGTTGTTTGGTTTAGCAAGCATTATGTTCCAAACAATAACTGGGAAACTAGAAGGCAAATTTAGTTGAGAGATTATTTGATTTGATAAACTTTGAAAGCAGGCAGCTTATTGCTTTTTGCCACATAACAAAGTTTGGCTGGTCGATTTGCCCTTCTCTCTTTCTTCAAAGCAATATTTCTTTATTTGATTCTGTGTTTAAGTATGATGGAAAATCTTTATCACATAGAGGATGAGGTCGGCTATTCTCTTGAAGCTGAACTCTCTCTCTCTCTCTTTGTAAGTGCTGTAAGTGCTTAGGATTTCAGAAATTAAACTTTCTGAGAATTTTCTTCGCAAAAAATTAGTTACTTTTATCTCTCGTGGCTCTTGGCTGTATGAAGTACCAAGCGAATCTACGAAGAAAGAGATCTTATACAAAATTTAGCTTAGAATGTCTTCTTTAATCAGTAACGTAATGAAATTCTCAATAAAGCTGATATTTTCAGCTGTATACTAAGTAAAAATGATTTGAGGAACTAATGACGAGAAGGCCTATTTTGCAATATTAATTAATTGAGTTATTGACACTCTAAAGCCACAGTTTAATCAAATGATCAAGAAAAATGTTAAGGATTCTAAGGGTTTGCATAATCAATTAGAATTTAATGTATCCGTTAAGATTTTGAAATTTACATGACTGGTCTAAAATCCAATATATCTTTAAATACGAAGTAATCGTCCATTTTGTATGAAAGTCAAGAATAATAAACCCTCTTGAAATAACTGAACTTAACCCCAATTTTTGGGAATTAATCGAGATGAAAGATCATTTTCCTTCGAGTGCTATTCATGAATCCAAACTAAAACCACACAATAAACTGGCTGTACAAAGTGTCTATGTGTAGTCAAAACATGCCTAGAACTAAACAAAAGATCTCCATTGAATGAAATGAGCAGTCATTTGCCGGAGTATTACTTAATACCCATTTTTTCTCTGTGCATGAGTTTTACGAAAATTAAGTCTTTAGGATTATAATATACAGGAAATGGTTCCAAGGTAACCTATTTTGCAGAGAGGATAGCAAACATTTTAAAAATATTGCTCATCCTCGAAAACATCAACTGAGGTTTAATTTTACCCTTGTATGTTTTTATTTCTTTTGATGCTATTCTTTCCGTTAAACTTCTTTGAAATATCGATCATAACCACGTTTAATTGGCCACCCCGGAGACAAAAGAGCGATCTACTAACGCGAGGCTATCGTGGGTTAGAAATGTTGATAGCCTTGATAAGATTCAAGTGTTCGGTCTGCGCATTTGATGGATTTTAAGAAGATTATTACGGGCCAAGCCTCCCTAACCGGTGAAAATGACGGATACAGCGTGACGGACCACCTTAACTAATCGGGGAGCGGTCAACCTAGAGTAATAATCAAACCAATGACACACCCAAGTTAGAAAATGTCACGATAGAGAAGTCTGCCTGCGAATTTCTGTGGTCTCTGCATATTCAATGTTTTGTTGATACGATCTTGCATTCAAGCTAATTTTAGTCACTGTCTTGTAGCCTGTCAGCAGGTGTCGGTGAACATTGTCTTTCGTTTTAGGTTAAACTTTTAACGTTTCTACAAAGATCTGAAATGGGTTGGTAATTCCACGAACATGCGCACTGTTCCCCCTTGTTAATTTATAATCGATCACGTGTTCCGGCGGCAACTTCAAAGCCGCCGTTTATTGTAACTCCATGAAATCGCCTTTCGCTTTTGTAACTACTGCTGTATCAAAAGATGATCCTTAGAAGCATGCTAAGCTGTAATCACCACAGCTACGGAAGCCATTCTATATCTTTTGATCAGTTTTCTATAGCCTGTATCGCATAACACGATCTCCACCCACTAAAATAATTATTCATCTCAATCGCCGATGCACGAAGTTAAACCTGGTTTCCAAATGATCTTTAGACTCGCCCAGAAATTATGACTGGTCTTATGTTACGCCAGATGCCAATAGTTTTGTTTTTAGCGGTTCGTTATTTATACCTTGCAAACACAGGGTTGTTTAAAAGCAGTGGGGATGTGAAAACTATTTGAAGGAAAAATAAGGGTATGAGATATTTTGGTAACTCTTGATGGGGAATTAATGAACGTGGAGTTATAAATAACTGGTCATTAAGTTTTCGGAAACGTCAGGGGCATCATAGACTATGAAGACATGGTTTGGGGTCGTTTTGGGTTTTCATTAGAGGCCCGGGGAATTTGTTTCGAATTCAATTTCGGCTCTTGTGCTGAAGTTGCCCGGGCCTCGCAGCTAAAACCCGCCCACTCGTGTTTGTACCACCGGATCTGGGACGAATTGGCCTAGAATGAAAACATAATTTAATTGATGAGTATATTATTAAGGTTAAGTGGAATGGAGCGTGGTTAATAACAGAAGGCTGCGTAAACCGATACTTTTGATAAGGATGGCTTAATGTGCCTACACATCCATATGACACGGCTAGATCCAATAAATGGGATTACTCGGAAAGAGTTTCAGCTTGCCAATGATTTTTCACCAAATCATTTCTCTGCATACCGCTTGTTTTAAAAGATTCCGTTTCGATGTCATACGAGAGGGTGATTGTTAAGAATCTGCCACTTTCTCTTGAAAACTTGCGTAATTTAAATGATTTATTTTTGAAGATATAATTCAGACCAGTATCATATTGATATGTGATCATCTTAACACCACTAACAGCGGAGTAAAGTTACGCGTAAACTGTTGAGGAATTTCCACTCGATCTCAGGTTCTGAGGTTGAACATAGAGCTGACGGTACAGAGACTATGCCTGAGACTATGCTCGAAAATGATTAAAAAGGTCCCAGAACGTAGCTGTTCTGAATCGGGCCTACTGGCACAACTGCTTGAACAACACCAAGGCCAGTATTTTGCACTGTGTACACCAGCATCTTTATCAAAGTTGTAGCCAGATACCTCAATATAAAGGAAACCAATTTTTAGCCTAGCATCAGCAAAACACACGAGAACCTGTTTTTGAAACATTCATTCACATTGTCTAGCATTGACGAAACGCAAGAAACCCTATTTTATCAGACAAAGCGTGTGCAGCGTCTGAGAGCGAAAAACCAAGCAACGTTTTAGACAAAGCTGGGACATCTTATCTTTTAGGACTAAAACACTCTTTCATGCTTGCCACCTGCTAAGGAAGACAACAATGTTTAGTTTCAGTTTCAGTTTTCATTCATTTATCAATTAATCCTAAATACAGTCTAAAAGTAATTACTTAAAAACATTATTTAATACAAACTACATTTAATATAACATTGATTATAAGATACACAAAAAACAAGAGCATATTACAAGGTTGTATTTAAGATTAATTGACTAAGGAGGAACTCTCTAAATAGATAAACTAATCGAGAGAGAGTCCCCCAACGTGACAATGTGTACTCTTTACTCTGGAACTGTTCGAAGACTCGAACTTGGGACCTACCATGTGCAAAATAAGCGCACCACAACTGAGCTATTTATGCGATGAGGTCATGCAGAGCCTAGAGATATTTGCTATATGTATTATTGAAATATCATTAGACTTTCAATTGGTTATTAAGCTGCTCTAAAGATAAGGTGTAATTTGCCATTGAAAAGAGGCCAATTTGTTTCCATTTGATAGACATTTTGTGAAGAATTAGCATCAATTTAGACTCAATAATATACCGCTGAAGGATGAATAGAACGTCTTTCTCGAATCCGACACATTGAGAGGATTTTCATTATTTTCTATTCTTGACGTCGTATCTGTTAGGAATTGTCAACTGGTTGTTCCAATCGGTTGTGTCGGAAGCGCCAGCCAAAGAGAGAATGTTTACGAAACCACTAATCTTTATTTATGACATCAAGGTCTTTAAGAGAGTCTGCAATCTTTTCTGCACATAGCCTTGGGCTGTGCACACTTCGTTTTGTAGACAATGTTTTTATGGAGTCATCTAGTTAAGTAATTTTATTTTCTTAAATCGAATTCCATGCCAAGCGGAACATTCGTCATCGACCTCAGGGTGGCTGTATTTAATTTGCCTCGTTTCCGTTTAGAACCACTTGACACTAATGGCACCGGCATCAGGTTTGAATCTGTGAACTCTCCCCCGTGTCAAATTCCTCCGCAGGAGCAAAAACTGTGTATTTTGTGCAATAGGAGTAGTTATTGTCCCAGGGAAAGCATTCCCAGCATTTGCCTTTTTTTCATTTCACCACCTCTTGTATATCTTTTTTCGCCTCCGGATCTCTTCTGTCATGGAGAAACCGTATGCCAAGGGCAAAATATAAGTCTATATACAGTAATTTTACCATGTTTCTAGTGTGTCTCTGCCGCTTCGTGTTATTCATTATATCTATCAGTCTAACACTATACCACACTTTATTAAATCCCTGAAATGTCTTTCAACTCACAAACGCTCTATGTAGTTTTTAGTTTAATCAGCAATAACATTATTGGTAAGTGTCAAGCTAGCCATATAAGTGTTCATTGCTAAGCCTATAAGAGACATGATGGCGTATTCAATTAGTTAGAATAGTAAAGAGTCTCCATGTTTCCAAAGATTGTAATACTTAAGCCGCGCATTTGTGTCTGGTGAATGGCTTTGTGGGTTTCGCCGGAAAAACTTCGCATGTTGATAAAGCTAAGCTTTGGTGGGCTATGTAGGACGCCATGTTTTCAGAATGTTATCAGAGTTTTATTAAGCTGCCTGCTGATTGGTTAAAGATTTAAGTTCATCTGACTGGCCATGTTACAGGCACTATTGTTGTTGTTGTTGTTGTTGTTTTGTATCCTGTTTTCATAGTTTAAAAGTCGGTCAATTGGTTACAAATAGCCTGGGTAGGGGTTCAATTTCCTGGATTTGGTTAAATCATACGGATTGATGTAATGACGGGTGAAAATGTCGGAAATACTCAGGTAAAATTAAGAAGCAATTTAGACCAGTAGCTCACTCCGTATATCCCGACTCGTCTGCGGGCAGACCTGCACGAGACAAGCCTCAACAAGACAGGACGTACGTTGAATTTTACGATAACGATTAGAAATTCAAAGATTACCGTCTCTGACGTACACCGCCCTTTGAAAATTAAATCGCGCGGGAAAATAATCGTTATGGAATAATCTAAAAGCGGCAATATCTGACAGCGTAATATAATGCATGCTTTTGTTCAATCAATCAACTGAGTCATCATTCTTTGCATAACTAAGTAAAATAACTCGTTAAGCCTTTTCATATTTAGTCCGTTAGCTATCGCGAAACGTGGATAATTTTGATAATAAAAATGATATTAACTTACAATTTTTTTATATAAGTAGCCTTACATTCAACGTCTTCGTAGAATTTGGAGTAGATTTTAGAACAAATGGAATTTATATACAGTCTGCATAGCCAATACAACGCAAGACACGCTTGTGTGATGTCATTTAATTGCTAATAACCTTGAATGGGAATACCATGATAATACGCACAGTATACCATTAAGTGCATTTTAAGTTTCTCTTTGGCTTTAGAGTTTTTACCCTTTCATCCAAGGAGGGACCATTTATCCCAATGAAACAGAATGTTTTTCCTTTGAAGTGGGGGAGGGAGGGGACATGTCGGCAGATTTTTCAGGTTCATGAGGTATGGCCCGGTGCTAGTTGCATCATTGACAATGCACAAAAATTCATAGAAAATGTCTGCTCAATTTGGGACCACGGCCAATTTATCCGCCAACATATATTTCTGATAACAGGCCTAAGTTCGACAATATTTAGGCCTAAGTTCGACAATATTTAGGCCTAAGTTCGCTTTTGCCGATAGATTAAGAACTTGTGACACCTCTCAGGATTGATGAAGCTTTGGGATGAATACGGCTAGCCGTCAAACCTCAAAATTACGTGCGTATTTAGCTGGCTTTTTCGTAAAACCAGTATCTCTTGAAATATGTCAAGGATTCTCGTTTTCTGTCAAATTAACATGACATATGCAGTGATGAATGTTGGTTTTCGATCTGATCAGGTTGGCTTGGGATTTAATCAGGTTTCTCACCTCGTAAACCTTTTTTGGTGTTCCTGTAAAGGCTTAGTGCAACTCTTTTTATGGATTCTACAGACAATGTCAATGTACTTTTGGTCTAGCACTCTTTTAACTATCCTATATCAAGACGGTAAATAAAAAACACATGCATTATTTTTGCCGACACTCTTACTTGACGCTTGTGTTCATAAAGTCCCGCCGAGTGTCTGTTCACAAATGCAGTTTACAGTTTACGGTCAATCCTACACTTGATCCGACAAGTAAGCAACAACAACAATAAACTAACAAACACATCAACAATTGAGCAAACGCACAAATAAATAAGCAAACAAGCAAACAGTTAAGCATATTAAGGAAACCGACGCGAGACAGCATCCCGCTTTCTTTAACATAGGCGTTAACTACATCTTCACCCCGCCATAACAAGAACAGTGCAGACTGTCCGGTTGCTGTCCGGAGGAAAGTCCTGCAAACGACCCAAGCCATGGCCACTTTGTATCGTTTGGTGAAAAACTTTTGTTCTCAGGGGTTTTTTTGTTCGTAGTATGGTTTGCAGACTTCTCTGTACTGTTTGTAAATACCGATTTCTTCGAAGGGTGCCTGGGGCGCTCATTTCAATGTCAGCCTTCGAGGGGTGAGTCTTTCCAGAATACGGTAAACCAGTTTGTTCGAAGGTTGGATCAGCAACGGACTGGCTCAAAATGTTTGGCCTTCGCGACGGCTCTAATTGATTGCGGTTAAACATAAGAGTGCGATGGATAAAAAGCATCGCTGCAACTATCGGACTCTTGCCAAACTAACGTACTGAATCTCATCATCATATTGCATTGTTGAGGCCTCCATTAAAATACGTATGAAGCAAGATTCAAAGGGGCCCATTGACCGCAGGGCGGTGAACCAATTGAGCCGTGGCCTATTTTATCGGAAGTACTGTATTTACTGCCGACCACAGAAAGGTATGCATTACTGAGACCATGTTTTAAATTCTGCCAAAAGAATGGTGAAAATCGTGCTTAATTTTCCGCTATCGGCCTAACAGAACCAAAAGCTGTTAAACGATGTTAAGATCTCCCCATGACTATACAAATGCCTTTGTTCAACCGCTAATAATAATGTCAGACTTCTAAGCTTTTCCGTCTGTGTCTGAACTGTTTACATCTATTTCTTTTATCTGTCTCGTCGACAGTGACCGAAGCCGTAGTTACGATACACCAGGATGCGGTTATCTTTAGTTGTTGGCCTCTGAGGCCAATGCCAAACTGTTCCTGCATTGTTATGATTGAGGTTTGTTCCAGATCTGGTGTGTTCAAGGGCTACCGGTACTTTGTTGCTTTGAGCTCTGCCGCATCTAAGGGTACATTTTTGACTATAAACATGGCACAATTTGCATAGTGTAGCTGCTCCTTCATTCTGCTATTATTCTGGTCGCTTTTTGGCGCTTTCTCTTTTTGCATTTCTTCATGGTACCGTCACTCCTCATTGTGACTTTACCGAGAGGGCATTCCACTCTTCACCAAAGCGTACGAGATTTCCATCAAAACAAAAAGATTTCAATCAAAGGTGTGCGAGGATAGCCTAGAAAGCCCCAGATACCTTTTTATACATTTTTTTGTAATTTTAATGATTTTTAGTTTTTTTAAATGCTTCCCAGTTAAAAGTGCATAGCGAATACTTCGAAGGAGGAGAAAGGGGCTCGAACTTCCTTGCCTTTTCGGCAAGAATTTTTATTTCACCGTATTTTGATAGCTACCTTCAGAATGGACAGCTCAAGCAGATACCACTTTACCCAAAGATTGGCGTTCAACTTCTTCGAAAACTAGTGAAACTATAATCGTATCGTGTGATAACTACCTTTGAAACCCACTATTTATATATCCTATGTCTGCCGCATAACCTATTTCTTAGCTGCGTGCCAGAACCAATTTTTAATATCAGGGAGTATTCAGACGAAACTAAGCCGATCTAGTTACGATTAATGAAAGATTTAGGCCGTATAGTCTGAATTTTGATAGTTATCCAGATGGATCAGTGTCTGCTGTTCGATTACCCAAGAACAGCGATGGCGACGCGATTGATATTCTGTCCACGAGGTTGTTTGTTGCCTGAGCTGAAAACAGGTGATTTGAATAGAGTATTTAATGCAGATTGCTTATTGAATGTATAACCAGCTTTGTTTGTGTTTGATATTTCAGAAGTATTCTTCACTGACTCGCCTGTTTCAATCAACTTCTAGACAACTGTCTCCGACTCCATTTACACCGACTCCCGAAATTCATGCCACATGCGAATCGATGATGTTAGGGCGCCATGTTTCTCCCATCATCATTTTACCTTTTGCGGCGTCATTTTGTTATCGAAAAATGTAACCCGGCTTGATTTCTCGTCACTGGCTCACTTGTCGTTGTAGCGTCGTAGTGTTGGAAAACCAACGTTGTAGCGCGTTATTCCGCGGGGAAGATTTCTTCTTTAAATCTATTCCAACTACACGCCATATCCCCAGAAAGTCTTTCGGTGACACGGATGGTAGTAAGTCGCGCTGGGAGGGTTACTCAAAACACTAGGACAAGTACCTAAAAAATCCATGGGTCTTCAGCAAAAAGTATCTAATTCTTGTAAAAAAACGGCTACACGAATTGTATATTGAGTAAAGTTAAGGGGCCGAGGGGCCAGTTCTCCTCCGAAATATTTCAACGGGCTGAGCCCCTGCTTATCAATGTTGCAAATCGGCGAATTAAACCTTTAACTGGGTTGCAAAGCGGTATGATATCTTGGATAAGAAACGTCCAAACTTATAATGCTTTAAGATAGAAGTAGAAAGGGGTCGGGGCATCCCGCACCGATAGAACGCAGCTAGGCGGCTTAGGCCAATGTATTTAGTTTTATAGGTTTTGTTTAAGCGTTATTGTTATCCACAAACCCTGCCAACTTGAAGAGGCAATGTCTTGACCAGTTGGGACTGTGGAGAGAGTCAGGAACGACACTAATATTTCTGTTGTTTGTTTTTTCTCTCAGCCTGAGTTTCTATTCTTTGGCATCAGACACCTTAGTTGATAACCTCACAACCATTGTGAAACAGATGCCAGTATCTATTAGTATCGTATCGCATGTGTACCATTTTAAAGTTCTTATTTAGCTGCACATTTTTATGTGTTGACTATTGGGTGGACATTGTCTTTTGCTCACCATTGTATCTTCCTTGCAGTTTTGCTCAGTATTTAAGATTAAAGTAGAATGCAATATCTATTGTAATATTTATATTAATATAAAAAGGTTTTATAGCCCCCCTTTCTGCCCTTTGAAATGTTGAAGCTCTGTACCTCCGAAGCAAACGACAGTTATAAAAGTGTTTATACTGGAATATAATCCAGGATTAATCCGAAAGGATCTAATGCATATGGATGCTCGATGGCTAAAGATACCCCTCAAGATTTTGGTTGGAAAGAATCGTAATTCATCGCATGGAACGAACAATAATTTTTATTGAAAGTTCAGTTTTATTACAGATCTCCGGAGGCAAACAGAATGGATCCATGCTTTTCCTTAATAGCTCTTTCATTTTGACCGCCATGTTGATCTTGCAATCCTTGAGTTTAATCTTCTTGGTAACCTCGAATTAAATCTCCATGACCTCTTCTCCATGTGTGATTGCTGTAACGTCCATCACGCTTGCTCAAAAGCTGGTTACCAGACCAGTTCTTCACCCTTCCAGAGGAGGGTGTCTTGGACGAATTGCCCAACGAAATAGGGCGCACAACCATTTATTTGGCGATGAGTTAGCAAAATTTGCCGAAGAAATTTCCCATCATGGCCTTAAACTCCCCATTTTTGAAGCAAATTTTTTTGCCTTGGAGTTACGCATCCCCTCACCCCACTGTAGCTGCAACCCAGCGCCCATTTGTCATACAATCACTTCTTCCTGATATAAACACGAAGTAAGAGTACTTTAATAAAGAATCTAGAGTGTCGATGGAAATAGAGGTAATTGAAGTGGAGATAATAGGCCTAGCAGATCAAACGCTTATCGCACAAGACGCAACTGCCTGGCAAAGTCATTTAAAAGGCCAGCTATTAAGTGCTTTTATTCAGCTGTGTGGTGTTCATGGACAACAACCGTCGCCAGCGTAGAATGACATCAGCGATAAAGCCAAGCCAATGACGACTGGTGATTAAATGATAACTGGACTCCGTTCATAGTTTTAATCTATTTAAGATGATGTGTAATGGAGACGTCTAGGAGACTATCTAACAACGAAAATGCATATTTGATTACTGCCTTTTTGAGACATGCCCCGAATCAATTAGCCATTGCTAGAACACAGTGTATTGCAAAGGCACCAGTATTTGTTGAAAGTATTTTATACAGCGTCAAAGACTCGTAAATTAAGAACTAATAAAAGTATGAATGAAGGTGGCGGTAAATGATTTGGAAAAGTATGTAACAAACTATCATGAACTATTTGCTGAAAGTAAACTCAATTGGCAGTTAGTGGTAAACATTGCTATGTCCTAGACTTAAGTACGTTGCAGAGAGAGAGAGAGAGAAAGAAAACTAAATTTTGAGCGTCAAGTATAGGAAATGTGTGTAAGAAATGTTTTGAAGTGAGAGCGTTTCTTAGGCCTTAAATTTAATGGGACATGCTTGTTATAAATTCTAGGCCTCTATGTCTAATAACGATATATGTAGAATTGAATGCCTGCTTACAAACTGATACACACAGTTTATACGTATTTTTATAAGAAACTTGGGAATGACCTTAGTACTCAACTCTAGAAATCGCAGGATTTAAGCAATGAAGCTCTTAGAATTTTATTAACAAATATAAACTATTTTAAGGTTCTTAGAAGACTACCTCTCTCAGTTTAAGGTGCTACTCAATTATCTGAAGAATGAAACTCGAAAGAAAATGAGACTCTCTTTAGGCAGTTAAGAAAACAGGACCACAGCTAGCTGTTCTGTTTCAGGGGGGTTGTCTACGAGGGTTGTCTACGATGAATTTGTCATCAAAACGGACGAACAATCCTTTATTTTCCGAAATGTTAGCAGAATTTGCCGACGAAGTACTCCTTCATGGCCAAAACGCCTTGTTTTTGCCACACAGTGTCACCCCCCCCCCCTCACCCCCCATCCCACTGTAGCTACTGCTCTGTCAGCAATGAAACTTCAACAAGCTGCGTTTTTAAGAAGTGGATAGCCATTTTAGAAGAAAACATATTTTTCCATCCTTCTTAAATTGTAGCAATGCAGTAATCAAATTTCTTGACGAGTGCTACTTTCGTGTGAAGCAAGCCCTCATATAAAAACGTGTCCACGGTGGTAGTCAAATTTAATGGTCTTTAAACTTAATGGGACTTTTTCTTAGGTGACAGAACAATTTTATAAAATGGTGTGGGTGACGCTAAAGCCAACTTTAATGTTTATATGTCGCTTTAACATAGAGCGTTAGATGGCTGGTCTCGTCAAAATCGAGGCGTTTTTCCACCAGTAAATGTAACAGGGCTCAATAACGGCTATCAATTTAACCTCAAAAGACTTCTTGCACATTTAGTCGGAGCGATGAATCATCAATTAATCTAACCGATTGAAAGCATATGGTGGAAAATTAAATTTCTCCACTACATTAACGTTTGTTTTGAAGCAGAACGGAAAGCTATAACAATTATCGAAGTTTATAAGCTGAGAGAACAACTCGATTAAATTAAAATGATAAGAATAATGTTTCTCCTGACCATATGTCGTAATTTGTTCTTCAATTAAAGCAATTTTGAATCTCGATGTTGTTACAAGCCATATTTTATTAGAAGCAGTTAAATCAAGGAAGTTCATAACTTCATAGAAATACCAATCATTTTTTCAATTTCTTCGCAGAGATCAGTTCTCTGCCAGTGCAAAAGGCTGTTGTCTGAAAGAAATCCTAGCTTTATTATTTCTGTGAGAAAGGTCTTGTAGGATTTAATCAGTCGGCCGCCATATTGAAATCAGCTCAGTCTTTGTAGCCAGTCAAGATGGCGCCTTCAGAACCGTTGTATCTTGCTAGTTTATAATGGATGCATTGAAAGTAATGAGACAAAACGCCGTTATTCTGCTTGAATGGCGGTGAAGAGAAACAAAAGTCCATGCAAGTGTTTCGCTTTGAATCCAGCTATTCTGTTGCTTAAATAATGACTGCGAAAATGTTTATAGTCTTCTGTCTATGGCCTAGTTCAAAGAGAGCCATCGAAACACTCACAATGCAACAATGCAAGTGTCTGCCTAACGTAGTAAACGAAGGGTCAATGTTGTGATTTGCAGGTCTATGCTTTGACGGCCTGTGTAAGGAATTCCCGATATAAAATCTTTAGTTTGACGTTTTCGTATCTGAAGAGATCGTAGCAATAATAAATGCTAAATTAACACGCGCTTGACGTGTTAATTTGCATTTAAGTCATAAAAAACAAAGTGATGTGACAGCCAGTTGGTCAATTAAGCAATTTTGCTCTTTATATCAAAGATCGCAATGTTTTGCATTACATTTCATATCTCTATAGCCCTAATCTATTCCGTTCTATCCAAATCAATCCATTGCATGTGTCAATTAGTGAATAAAATCTGGTCGCCAATTATTTGAAAAAAGTACATCAAATCATCGAAATTATACTTTGAACAGCGTAAGAACGGTACAAAATTTCCCAAAGACGCTTCTCCTGTCTATTATTCTTTACATTTGGGTGTTGGTTATTTGATTATCACAGCTTATGAATTATTTTATGCTTGCATAATGTGCTGAACACTGTTTAACGTTATTCGTGTATGGGGGCAGGAACATCTGATGGAGCGCAAGGCAGGGGGGGCATCATTTATTACAAAAAGTCAGCCAAAATACACTGCCTAATTAATTATGGAAGTCAAAGCTAAAAGCAAAGAACCTTAAGTGGGCTTAAGCCTATTTAAATCTAGATGAAATATATATGATCGGCATAGACGGCATTTGTAATTCCATTTCGCCCCCACATTTTGACATCGCTTGTTGCAGGTGCAGAAGAAAAACCATCCCCCATATCCACCCCCACCCACCCCCACCCACCCCCGTCATCTAGTGTCAATTAACCCCCCACTTGTTGTTTTGCAGTCTTATATAATTTCTTCAGCATTTTAAAATCACGAATTTGATTTCTAGATTTGTTGGTAGAACTGACTCTATTACAATCAGTGTATGGAACCAAAGAAAAGTTCATAAGAAACAAGGCGCTGGATTCCTCGGCTGTGTCAGGCTGACGTCACAAGCCATTGTCAGACTGAAGGATACCGGATGTATGTAAACATTTGGTTTCATAGTTTTTTAAGTCTTTCATATTGAAGCTTTGGGACCGCGCATGGTTTCTCATGAAAACGCACCTGATTGTTTTGTTTGCTTAAACGCTTTATAATGTTTGCATGCATACAGAATGTTCTGCGATAAGACTTCTATCTGTTTACACAATGCTCTTTAGAGACGCTCCCAGCTATGTAGAGTTGAATGGAGAGGGTACTAAAGCTACGGATGCAGAAACAAACGGGGAAAGCAAAAAAGATGTATGGTCAACTTAATCATGGTATAGTTATGCATGAATCATAGGATCAATACTTAAACAGAGGCCTAAGAAGTGATATTTTTCTTAGCGATTTCAAGCCACAAAAGCGGTTGGCATGATGCGTAAGTAGATCTTGAAATAAAGGCAGCGAGTCGCGCTCAGATCTGCTTAATGCAATGAAAAAGCCTTATGTTAATCCGATCAGTCATGCAAGCATTTATTCCATTGATTTAATGAAAAATTTTGGATGTTTTACACACTTTTTAAGGGTGTCGCATCTAAAGATTCCGGTATTCGAGATCCCGTAAATGGGTACCCATTAGGATCTGTCACAGCATCATTAGACGTAGAGAGGAACTGATCCTCGATTGCGCGAATTAAGGAAGAAAATATCTATTGCCCAAAATTAGCAAAATCAGACCAACGTGATAGCAGGCATGTCACCTAAAGGCGGGATTTTGTTGTTCGATTGTACCGTTAAGAGTTTAAAAATTCCTGTTTGATCAGCCTTCTTCTATAAGGTGTAATCTGGACTTGACGTGGGCTTGGCCCGGGTTCGATCTTGGCTTGATTTGGGTTTTGATGTTGTTCGGGCTCGATCTGAGTTGATCTGAGCTTGACAACCCCTCTTGGTGGTCTCCTACATGCGCAAGCTTAAATAGGCCAGGGAGGGCCTAACGAGATAGAGTTTTAACACTAATCGTTTCTTGATAGTTTATTAATTTGTCAAGGAAAAGAGATTTTAGGGACTTGCCTGTGGATCAGGCACGATATTATAGACCTATAAGATAACTCGAATTTTGCACTCTACTATGGAGAATATAAGGAAGACGCTATTTTCACCCAAAAAATCGAATTGAATAGCAAATGACATACAAGAGAAACATGTCATTGTGTTAGCAAAGTTAGGACACTTGCTATTTATTTCTTTCAAGTGTTTTTGTAACAAAAAACGCCTTTGATTACGAGGAGGGCAGCTTTGCTCGCAGAAATACACTGTTTACGCAATGCAGATGCTGACGAAATCCAGGATAATCACTGTGCGCCCAAAATATGAAGGCGAAGGTTCTACACAAACAAACGTGTTTAAAGGTTAATTGATTCCAGAGTTGAGCTTTGTTTTCTGAAAGCCAGCACGATAGCTAAATCTTGTTGATCCGCGCTCTTTTCAGCTTGAAGGAATTTCTTTAATAAGATCAAACTCATCTTTAAAGCTTTGTTGCTTTCACAGAGGCCAGAATGGTTGGATTTTTAAGATGCTTGACGCGCGCTTTCCTCTGTGTTTACTCTCAAGCCACTTCATGTTTTTGGTTAACAGAATATGTCTCTTAATAAGAAAATTATGAATTACCCTTGTACTCAAACCTTCCTAGCAAGTTTGAGCAAGTTTTTAGGGCTTAGTCTTTCTCAGGGCTTACTCAGCAAAATAAACTTAAGTACCGCGTGATTCTTTGCAAGTTGGAATGTTCGGCAAAATTTAGATTGCAAAATTGCGAATGCCATTTTTAGAACTACTTTATAATTTTTTTAATAACCTGGTACTGGTACTACTTTCTTACAAAATCATGAAATTCTTTTTCCAAGTTACTTTTTGGTACATTGATAAAATTTAAGAACTGTCACCTACACCAAACCATTTGCACCTGCTAAAATAACCTTTTTAATGAGATGCTAAAATTTACTTCTACGCATCTTCATCAAAAGAAGCTTAGTCCAGAAAGATAGTTCATCATGCTTTGACGTGGTAGTTTTTTGTGTCATCGTTTGCCCCACTGTTCTGGTCTCTTCGATGCCCCTGTTTCAATTACAGTCTTAGTGTTGGCCATCTTATCAATATATCTTTGCATTTTCGTCTATTTCCGTAAACATTTGATTGGCATCAAGAAATTTCTAAAGGTAAACAGACCCTGATGTATGTTTTGTTTGCATTTGATAACACTCCTGATGCAATAAACCTTGCATCCTGCTCGTTTGTTTTGCTGTATCAGAACGGCTGAACAAAACAACGTTGTGCCTTCCCAGGAATTTTTCTAATTTAAGTTGATTAAAAACTTAAGCCCGTTATTGGTTATGCTGGAGGGCACTGTCAGTTGTCATTTTATCTTGCAGGAGCGTAAAAGCTCCCGAGTCGCTCTCTAATTCCCTATTTATGCCTTTAAGCCTCTATTGTTGGCTGTCATTGGAATGCGTGAGTAGCAAATCAAGCTTGCTAACCTGGCCTTAGCGATAACCTCTTTCCTGACCCGTTACATTTGATTACATGTTTGCGATGAATCTTTTGTTTGGCACAAGATCTTAATTAAGTTTATCCGCACTGAATGAGCCCTGATCGCGGCTTAATCTTACCATGCTTTTGGACTGACGAATGTGCTTATGCTGTATCTTCTTATGATAGAGAGATCAGGTTTCCACCAATATGTTTTTATGTAGCAAACAGTTTTTGCTCTCCTTGTACTGCGTCGTGACATTTCCTATGTTTAAAAAGACACAGCGTTTGCTGTCAAACGTCTCATAGAAATATTCCTGCCTTTTTTTAAGGGTTTGGTATAATCAAAACCGAATGCAAAATCCACCCTCATTGTACGGGGCTAAACACACATGTAGTTTGATGAAATGTAATCTCAAAGGGATTACTGATTGGATGTCTATTTTTAAATATCCCCTGGTTCAAAACACTGTTTATCCGTAGTGTGCCTTCAGGGAAAAAGGTGAAATCATCTGTAACTTTGTCTGGGACTAAGTGTCAAGTGATACTCATAGCAGCCTGTAGAAGCAATCGATCCTTCGATGCATTCTGGCTAATGTTCTGCGGAGGGGAGGGGGGGTTCGGTACTTATAAATATCAGCATCATTTTCTTTCTCCTTCCATAAGCAGGTCTCTATTCTCATCTCTGTCGCCTTTGTATGCATATATCTTAATAGGTTCATACATTATTTCACCTTAGCTGTTTTTAGTTTATCAACTTTATCATTGAGCGGAAGAAACCGACGTAGTCCGGGGTTTTAATGCAAGCCATTAAACCATAACATTTACTTGGTCCTGCGTATTACTTATAAATGATAGTTCATCACAAAAACTTTTGATATAGCTCTTGTTACTCTGTTTGATGGTTAGCTATGGTTCACATCATAGTCCTAACTAAATATGTTAATCATATTCACCATTAAATTGTGTTTTATTTTAGACCAACGATTGGAACTAAACAAGACAATACCGTATATGCAAGACTATATTCGCGGCCAAATAGTCGGTAAGTTAAGTCCTGGGTAATTTTATTCATGGTACTTCGGAACCTTATGGTGCAAGAGGATAGGGAAGTGAAGGTAGTAGACAGATCATTGAGAAAAGAACACCCGTAGTTCATCAATGCTTGTTTACGCTTAAGTAGTAAGCAATGGAGCGAGGGAAATACCAAGAAAGGGACTGCCAAGATTTCAAGACTATTCTTTTTGTGCATAGAAAGGCCCCGTAGGAAAATGTGAAGCTAGTTTGAATGCCATATCGCCCAGAATTATATATTTTCTTAACTTATACTCAATAGTTTGCCCTTCTCCATCTAGCTCGTCACACTTGAAAATGCAAGGCATAAAACAAGCCTTTTAGAATCCAGCATTAACATAACTATAATTGTATCAGATCTTCAAGAAAAATTATTCTGTTTTTTCAGTGAGTATTGAAACAAGAGGAGGAACGGGTTCTAATGCTATCGTCGATTCTCGTGGTAATGTCACTTCAACACCGGCAGTATGCAATGACATTTTTGAGCTCCCACCAGGGTGAGTTTTTGCCCTTTTTTTCACTTTGTCCGGTTTTTGAATTGGTTCATTTCTATTCTGGCTGCCTGAATATGCACATATACGTATATATGAATATAAGTATAAAATATGCTGACCATAAGGGTCCTATTCAATTGTAATATTTGTTATCCTAAACCATAAGACCTTTGTGTCGCAACGGATTTGTCGTGTGTTTCCGAATGTGGAGGGACGCGGATTGAAGCACGGTCGAATATAATAATTTTGCAGCACCCGTATGGTTAGTATATAACCTCCATGTCAGCCATGTCAGCCATTGCCTATTTGCATTTATGTATAAAGCTTGGCTCTGACGAAGGCATTAAGCCGAAACAAGAAAAAACAAGTCTCCCGGGGGTGGTCGGACGACGTAAAACCACATCGGAGTTTCACGACTATCTCATTGTTCCTGTTTGGCGCTGTGGATTGGTTGTGTGACTCCGCATGTGGTGAGCGCGGGTTCGATCCCTCCTAAGGTCAAGACTAAAAATTACAATTGGGGAGCACCCTTATGGTTAGTATATTTACTCCACCTCAGCCATTTCCTATTTGAATTTATATAATATATATATATATGATATGAATTTATATGATTATATATATATATATATATATATCATTCCATCTTTTATTAATTTTCCAGATGGGAAGAGCGGAGAACACCCAATGGCAGAATCCAGTATGTAAATCACGTGACTCGGACTGTCCAGTGGGAGAGACCAACGAGGTATACGACCCGTGATTTGTAGCAAACGTGAATTTCCTTCTAGTAAAGCTGTGATCTTTTCCTTTGGGAAAAGTTCTCGTGATTTATAGTCTATTGACCAAAAGTTTTTTCGTTAAAGACTTTAGTGAGATTTTGTCAATGTGTGCATCAGAGCGCTTGGTTTAGGCGATTGGTTGTGGCACACTAACTTGAATAGATGAAGCTTTAAAAAACATACAAAATTCACGAGTTCTGTCGGTTTTTTTGCTTGGAAGGAAATTGTGAGGATTTCTCGCATTAGCAGAAAATTGTGCTTCGTTTAGCGGGTTTCTTGTTATTCGATGTATATTCGAGGGTTTTGGTGTCAGAAGTTCGATCTACGACTTCCATTAAGCATTTGAAAGTCTATTATAAATTTTATATTGACGATTTCGTTATCCAAATCGTGGCTTTTTGATGTATTGTAAATTCACGTGTTGTCTTTATCTTCATAAGGATGTTTTGTCTGAATCATTGCGATGTTGTTTCGTTGTTGGCGTCAAGAACAGAATAACATTGGTGCAATTAGGATAGAGAATTATTAATAAATAAAATAGCCGCAAAGAATGTAAACATGTTACAGACAAAATTCTATTGATTTAAGTATAAAGAAGCTATTAGAAATACATTGTCGGAGATTTTGCCTCCACAGATAAGGATCGATGCATGCTTTTTATTATAGCTTCGAAAACTCTTTCAGATGCACATGTTCGAGAATCGACGATGATAATTGATCAGATTTGAACTCATCGTTCAACCTGCCGTCTTCTATAATCCAATCAAAAAAAGCGATACAGTCTTCATGATCCTTGCGGCTAGCTTTTTGATATTAACTTTCAAAACAAAGGGTTATTCTGTCTTCAATTAGAATCATAAGCATTGTTTTAAAGAGAAATAGCACGTGGATAAAAATGTCTAGGATTAATTTAGCTTTCGTCAGGGATAGCGTTTTATTTCAAGACTCATAGAGTTTATAATTTTGATGGTTTCTTTTTGATTTTTCTTTTGCATAGAACGCGTGTCTTAAATTGAATTTAGCTTTTGTCAAGAATAATGCTTTATTCCACGATTGATAGAATTTATAATTTTCATGTTTTGTTTGAACTTATTGCAGGTGCGCACACCCCCCTAATGCGCGTCCCTGGCTTATTGTTGTTTAGAATGTGCGTCCATTTGCTCTCTGGTTATTGAATGTTTGTCGGTACCCTCACCAAGACTTGATGTTCCGTCCGATTGCCTAAAAGAAAGCTTTGTTACTTTTATTAAAGCCAGTTGGATAGAATTTGGCCCTGAAATGCGCAAGAGATATCTTCGCATGGTGCATCAAGTAGATTCACAAGGTGTGACTCTAACTTGAAGCCAAACCTGAAAAACGATCCATTATTGCAAATTTTGCCTTGGAGTTGGACGATATTTTCCATTTTTAAGGGGGGAGGGAGGTTGAGCCACGTGTCCAACGTCGAATTAACTAAACACCCTTATTACTTTTTCTCTAGGTCTGCTTATGATTACCACCATCAAAGACCTGGCAGTGGTGGCAGGGTGCAAATTTCAGGAACGAATTTGTCCTCATCGCTTTCCAATTCTCCTCCATCGTCTGTCAGCTCGTCTCCCGGTTCTTCAGCGTCGTCTACTCGACTGACGACGGAGTCGAGCTCTTCAGGCGAAGACCCAATCACGAGTAGGCTGAGGGAACGACGGGATAGGCGAGAAAGACGGCAATCCGCTCGGCATGAGAGCTTCATGAACCGGACATTGATACACGGAGCACACCAAGCTCCTGAGAACTTTGATCGAAAAACGACCCCGCAAGGACAAGTATATTTTATAAATAGGATAACGGGACATACAACCTGGCATGACCCGCATATGCCTCGTGATACAAGCTTTCTGACGGAGCAAGAATTAGGATCGATGCCTGATGGATGGGAAATTAGACATACTGCATCTGGACGAGTTTATTATGTGGACCATAACACTAGAACGACGCAGTTTACAGGTAAAGATTTGCCAATCCACATCCATTATTTTTAGGCGGTGGTTTAAAGCCTGGTATTAGCCAGAAGCTTTACCGAGCATAGGTTCTACCGACGTAACATTTTCCTCTGGCCGCTAGCGTAATCGTTAATAGCAGGGTGCAGCCATAGACAGCTCTCAAACTACGTTCTTGATAAAAACCAGAAAATTGAAGGAGAATTAAAAAAGGTTTTTTGTATCCTTGACCTTTACTTTTTCAATACGTCCCCTTCTTTATTATTCCGACCCTCTAGAACCGTCAATATTACATAGGCCCCCAGGGGGCTTAATAGAGCTGTGGTAGAATGGTAACAGAATCGTAATTAATCCCTTCTAAATTTTATCAAACATGGTTTTGGATCGATCGAGAAGGATTTGAATGACTGATTTTTGCTACCTGATGTTATTTATTTACTTTCGTTTTCTAGACCCAAGGTTGGCACAGTTTCGACAAACACGAAGCGAACACGCGAGGAAAACATCAAGAATGGCGAACGGGTCTCCGAGGTATGCTATTCGTGTAAATTTTTTAACTGGCACGTTGTTAATTGATCGTTTATTTTGAGCCTTTATTTCTGCAACAGTTGTCTGGTCTATTTGTTTGTCAATTATTTATTTATGTATTTATTTATTTATCTATTCATTTATTTGCTTATTTATTTGCTTATTTATTTGGTCATTTATTCATTCGGTAATTCCTTTATTCATTTGGTCATTTATCCATTCACTCCTTCCTTTAACCTCACGCATCAATTCATACACTTGCTATAACGTTCACTCATCCATTCATTCGTTCATTTATTTATCATTTTCATCCATTCGTTTATTCATCCATTGCAGTATTTGATATTTCACCCATGCATACCGTGACATAACAGCATCGTTCATTTTCAAACCCTTTCATCATCCCATGCTAAAACACTTAATTTGTAGGTATATCCTTCCCGTTTCGTAGGCCATATTTTTAGCCTTCAGTTTTTTTCTGTCTCCAACGAACCGGAACCTCATAATTTGCAAGCTTGACAAGCTCAGACGCCTAATCGTATGTTATTTCAAAAAGAGTTCTAATTTTCATATTTAGTTGATGGTAATTTCGACATTTGAAGCACAACCGAGCCTTTTGCACCTGCATTTTATTGTTAATCTCTGCAAACTGTGCTGTAATTCCTTTGCTGGCGTCAGGGCTTCGCAGTTGTCGTTGCAGGAAGAGGCGTTCTTTATTTTCTGAGGTGTTCTGGCTGTGAGACAGATGTTCGAAGGAGTCGATTTGAGTTGAAAATCTAGCCGTCTTTTGACTACGTCTATCTGCAGACGAATAATATATGCTGTTGCGGACCAAAATCACAGATGCAATAAATAATTCAAAGCGAAAAAAGTTTGAGGATGATCCTTCTTCAAACATGAAAGAAATGCGAAGTCAGGGCAGTTTCGTTGTGTTTAGTGTTCTTTCGAGAATCAAATCTGTGTGGCCATCAGCGCATTAATGAGTCAATCAGTAAATTTGAATCAGTCTATCAGTAGAAATCAATCATCAATCAGTCAATCAGTAGAAATTTATCAATTAATCAGTACTCGAATCTACCGGTAGCAATCTCTCAATAAAGCTTGCCAATCAGCCAATCATTCGTTCTCTCAGCCAATAATTCGTCAAATCATCTAATCATTCGTTAAATCAACTAGTCAAATTGGCAATCACTCAAACTGTCAATCAATAAGTAGATCAACCAATCAGTGAATTAATCAGTCAATCGTTTAGTTAATGAAACAGCCAATCAGTGATGACAATCAATCAAAGGGCCAATCATTTTCAATTTTGATATAACGAAACCTGTTGAATGTGTCGGTAATATGGGAACAGCATCATGCATTTCATTCCATCTGCACCTTTCATTTCACTCCACAATCTTTGCCCTCTACAAAAATTATACGCCAGTACGCAATAATATTTTCAAACTTACGATGTATAAAATATAAGATGTTCGTTATGACATCTTACGATTATGACATGATGGAGTCTATTTTTTTAACCTTTATAGAGGGGCGGCTGGAGGGCTGGTAATGATAGATCCAATGATTGTTATTTTTGTTGCAGGGGAGAAGAACTTCCAAAATACAAGAGAGATCTGATGCAAAAAGTGAAAACATTGAGAAGCGAATTAGCGTCTCTACGTCATACGGTATTTATTCTACTTCTGCTTAACTATCATATGAAATTCAAAGTACAAATAAAACACATGTTTTCATCGATTCAAGATTTGAATAGCTGAGTAAAAAGAGTCGCAATATTGCTAATGCGTCCATTTATTCTTTTCATCATAGTCTGGTCATGCAAGAATTGAGATATCAAGGGAAGACGTTTTTGAGGTAATTTTCCATCTGTTTTCTTCTTCTGGCCTTTCCTTTCCTGCATTCCTTTTTGATGATTTTCGTATTTACGGCTTGCTTTGAATGTTCATCATCCTGTGAGCTGATCAGATGGCCATTCTCTACACACATGCAAACTCTTATTCAGACATGGTAATGTTTCATGAACTTTTCATAATCCTTCAAATTTCATGATTTCTAACTCTCATTGGTAAGACGGGAGTATAATGAACTATGAATTGCCGTTATGAAACAAAAGGGTTATTCTTCCATTCATTTGCCCTTAAGTTTGCTCATTCGTTCGTTTACTCATTTATTCACGCATTTATTCAGTCATTTCATTATTCCATTTATCATTCATTTATTCATTCATTAGATTGTTAATTCATTTTAGCTCGCCTATCAATAATTCATTTATTCATTCATCCATTCCAAAATGTTTCCATTCATGCACTCAAGTTTTCATTTTTTTCTTCTCTTTATACATTCATTCATTCTTTAATTGCTTTTTCAAGCTTTTTGTTTGCTTTTTGATGGCAGACTTTCCACTATAAAGTTTATTTTAAAGGTGCCCTTCTGAAAAACAATAAAGTTAATCAGTGCGAATGAAATAGATCTTAGCCCACCAATTTTCGAGTTATATTCCAAGGCAGATGCGAATCCAGCTATCAGTTGCAGAAGCTAGAGATTTTCAAAACGTCTCACCGCTGGATGATTTATTCCTATTCTTCCTTCTGCACTTTAAAAAAGATCTTTCTATTTTATGTTATGCGGCTTGGCGCGTTTTAAGATGGCTAAATGATATAACTCATAAATAATGCTATCATTTTTGTCTTTGCAAGAGAATCAAAATTCGGCCGTCTGTAAACGAGATGAATAATGGTCATTATAGCAACGTCGTTTCAATTTGTAGTAACTGAGATGATGTCCGTTAAGAATGTCTTATCCGGAAGAATCACTCAGAGTTAAACCCTAATAAAAACTGATCCAGTTTTAGCTAGGTTTTTTAGCACATCATTTTCGTAAGGTTTTAACAAGCTATTTTACAGCAGTGCATCCAAATGACTGCTTTTCAAAGTTTTACAGCAGTGCATCCGAACGAAAGTTTTTTTAAAGCGTTTTTGAAATGAAAAATTCGTGAACTTAAGATTACAACTGACTGTATATAGCGATTAAGATAGATTTTTATGATGGTCCTCAACTATTCAACTGATTTACTTACAATACTATATATATTTATCATTAAAAGGTGTAAAATCGGTTCATATTGTCCAAAACTTTATTTAAATAGTCAAAATTCTTTCCATTTGACATTATTGTCCAGTTTATGCCAAACATCAGTGAACAGATAGGATGATACAGAATTCACGATATTCTTACGAAATTCGTAATTGCTACCCGAAACCTATTTGATTAGTAATAAGGCGAATCAATGGACTTATGCTTATAACCAAAATTAAAGTTTGTTTGGATTTTTTGGTTTAAAAGAATTACATAGCATAATTGAAAAGCTTATACGAAGTACAATCGAACATAAAAATTGACGACACCCCAAGTGGGGGAGGGGCTGGGGTAAAAACCGGAGCCAAATTACCGAAAAGGGAACTGGATAGAACTCAGTGAATGAATGAGCAAATTTCAATAAAACTAAATACCGGATGCTAGACCAGGCTTAAAAGAATCCATATTATGAGGACAGTCTGATACGGTTCTAATGTCCAATGTATTTTTTCAAGACAGCTGCTTTATGATATAAATAACCTTGTACTTATTTCCTCATCTATCAAACTTAAATAAATGATGTCTGCTTTGACGGTGTGTTTGATTGTAGCTTCGCTCCCCTTCAGGTCTTTCAGGTCATAGCTCCTTTTGAATTTAGTTTTTCTAAGGAAAGTAAAGGTTCCCAACTCTGGCCTTAGAGACTAAATGAATTATAGATCCAACTATGATGGAGCCTTGAACGTCTTTTCTCATTTATTTCTTCCTGTTGCAAAAACTGAGCTGAATTGCTTTTGTTCTAAGTTTTATTTTCATATTCCTTTTTGAACATATCTGCTATATTTTGAATGTCTTCGATTAGCTTCAGTGGATTCCTTTTAACAAATTTCTTTGTAAAAGTGGCTGTTTATGTTCCCCCGTTGTCGAATTCAGTTACCCCTATTATAAATTCAGTTGATAAGAAACCCATTTTTAATCAATCCGATATAGATTAGAGGAATGAATCTTTTTGTAGGAATCTTATCGAGCTGTCATGAGGATGAAAGCTTCAGATTTTAAGAAAAGATTAATGGTTAAGTTCAAAGGAGAAGATGGCCTTGATTATGGCGGAATTGCGAGGTACACATCTTAATGGAATCTATTTTTTCTTATTCATTTCATTCAAACGAAGACGACTTTATTTATTAACTTCACTTAGCGATGAAATCCAAAGTATTGCCAGTCTTAACGCATAAGAGAGCATTATTTTGTTAACAGGATTAGACAGAAAATGACAAGGCCCCATCACCAGAAATGGTTTACAGGCCACACACCTGCATTCCATGTTTCTCTACTTCTATTCTCCCGCAGAAATTCACGGGAGTAGATTCGATGCGTCAGCAAAAATGTCCATTCGACAGTTATTGATTTCTATGGTGTTTAGAATTTGCACCCCGGCCAGATTTTGCCAATTTGATAAAATATGCACGTATTTAAGACTCCTTATCAATCATCCTGATATCTTTCTTACAGGGAATGGCTCTTTTTGTTATCGCATGAAATGTTTAACCCATATTACGGTCTGTTTCAATACTCAAAAGACACGCAGTATACGCTGGAAATTAATCCAGACTCGGGAATAAATCCGGTACGTTACCCGTTCATTGATTCTCTTAATACTTCCGTATTGTTGCTTCCATTACGGGCTTCCCTCGATGACGATGAAATGGATGAAAAATGTAGATATTTTATATGTACGAATTAACGGCCACTCTTATCAATGTATCAAGTAAAGTAGTGAACAAAAAATAACAGGCAGCCTGCCGGATTCTTGAGGAATACTTGCGAATATATGTATTAAAATTGTATATACAAATGATATTAGGTTTGGTGTGGAAGCCGCTAGTTAAATGTCTTTGTGTGGAAAGCTCATTAATAACACCGATGCGATATTGAAAACACAAGAAGGACGAATCCAACGATAGACATTTATAAAGAATGTTACTTGATTACCATGATGTTGTAATTCAAAAACTCATGTTTCACTTATGTCCAGGAATTTATAATTTGAACGTCGATAATGAGCGAAATCTTGACTTTTACTGGTTTTCATTCCATTTCATTCATTTAAACGGCATAGACCGTGTACGGACAGAACCAAGTAGCGACAGTCAACGGTGTTAAACGCTTCGACTCTGGCTATAATTATTATCAGCAATAAATAAATAAATAAATGAAGCAGAGGATCATGACTAGGAATATTGGCATTTTTTTAAGCGGCCCAATAGAAATCATTCCAGATATTGATTAGAAGATGATCAGGAATTTAATTGTAAATATATCTTTAATGAGGTGAAGTTTAACTGCCGGTCGAGATATTTGCAGTGTGGAATTGACCAAACGTGCTTAGGCCCGTTGACCAAAGCTGGCAAAGAAAACGACTGGTATTTCAAACTGTCATGCGAATTGTTTCTAACAGATGATTAACTAATCATATGAAAGCACGTTGATTGTTAATTTAACATGACAACAAGGAGACTAACGTGTCTAACACGTTAACAAACAAAAGAGCAGTTACTTTTTTGCCTGAAGCAAATATTTGCTTTTCTTCATAGGATCATCTTTCATATTTTCATTTTGTTGGAAGAATTGTTGGCATTGCTGGTATGTGATTATCATATTTTAATAAAATGCAACAAGACTTTAATTAATTACAATTTTGATATTTCAATTTGTAAGACATTTTGAATGACTCTATGCTTTTCAAACGACAAGTTACCGTTAAAGTTTCAATGGTACTTTAGCTACTGAATATCCACAATATGTCACTAGAATTATGCAACTGTTAAGGACTTAATTGAAGTTACTTAACACAAACCACAGCTTTTTAAAAACATCGGCTTGTTTTTCCTTTGGGTCTTGGAGGGGGGAAGTAGTTATTCTTTCAGAAAGCTCGTCCTTGCAGATGCATTTTTACCCAACGATGATTTTTATTGAAAACTATTGAGATTTGAAACCTCTATCTTGCTACCCAATTAGATTTCATCACCTTGCTTCTAACCAAACATTTTACACTTATCCACTAGTTGATATACTTGTTCTTACTTGATTTAGTTTTGTGCGAAATCATTCCAATTCAGTTCTTAGATTTTGTATTTGTTCTTCATTCCAGTTTTCCATGGCCATTACCTCGATGGTGGTTTTACGATGCCATTTTACAAGCAAATGTTATCAAAACAGTACGATCTTGCTGATTTGGAAAGTGTTGATCAAGAACTGTTTCGAAGTCTCGGATGGATGCTGTAAGTTGTTCAATTTTCCAAGTAAAAGTCCAAAGTTAGATATTTGTTTCCATTGCTTGCGTGCTTACGTGCTTGCCTACTTGCCTACTTGCTTGCTTGCTTACTTGCCTACTTGCTTGTTTGCTTGCTTGTTGGCTTGCTTGCTTGTTTGTATGTTTGCTCTGCCTCTTTAGATTTAAGTAGCATAGCTTTTTAAGTTCTGATGCAAGCTCCACAAGTTTTGTAAGAATGATGGCTTTATTTATTTGCCAGAACGAACCAAAAAAGCATGAAAATAGAACGGAACAGAACAGAACAGTATAGAAAAGAATAGCTATATATATATAAATATATATCTTGAAAGAATAGAAAATAATGGCATGTAGATTCACCAGGAGAATATTTTCGCTTTGACTGAAATCTTCTTTGGAAAAGGCAGTTATAGTGTTTTTTGTATCTAATGTTTCTATTTCTCTTCACAACACCTCCAAAGCATCGATCTTAGAAACATTCTTTCAGTTGTAATACAATTTTTGATAGTACGTAACAAGCTAAGCAAGCAAGGGGAACGATAGTCGCAACGACTGCATTGCTTGTTATGTTTATGAAGGACAAGCCTGTAAAGATCTTCTGTAAATGATTGAATGATGTCGATACTGTGTATGCTTGTTTCAGAGAAAACGATATAACAAATGTCATCTACCAATCATTTGCTGTTGAGAAGAGTTCGTTTGGTTCATTAAATTCGTTCGAATTAAAACCTGATGGGAAAGATATTCCAGTCACCGAAGAAAACAAAAAAGAATATGTCCAGTAAGAATGTTACGATAAATCTAACATGTTCTGATGTCTCCTTGCCGCCTGTTATACTTAAAGAAATCCATTACCTTCGCTGAATATATAGTTTGCACAATTTTGAAATAGTCTTATTCTAAAAAAGTTTAATTCTAAAATAGTTCAAATCTGCGTGGACAATATTTCGTTCAAGAAACGAGTCATGTGATCTGCACCTTTGAAGTCAAGGAGTTCTTTGAATTACTGTTCTTAGCCGCCTAGAGAGTAGAATTATATTGTATAAGGAATTTTAAGTGGGTAATGATGAAATGTTATTTTGATAGCATGCTTAATATTAACTCGCGTGCTCGCCACATTCAGTTGATATTCTTTATTCACTATTCTAGTTTTCTTTCAATGAATTAATGAGTTTTCTAACAAAAACAGCTAAGTTTTATTTCTAAATAAAGCAATAAACTAAACAGATGTATGATGGCAATTCTTAAGAGAAAACGTTTACCGGAAATTAATTTTTTTTTATTGCAATATTCGACTTTCGAGCATTCATTGTTTACAATTTTTAATGACTTCGGTCGGACTTTGAAAGCTGTTTAATGTTGAGTTTAAGATCAGTATCTTGTATGGCTTATGCTAAAACTGCAGACATTTTGTTATTTCATTTTCTTCTCAGAAGAACAGCGAGTTTCAAGTTTGAAACCACTCTGCTTTCATTTCCGTTAAAGTTATTAATATAGCTTTGGTTCAGAATAAGTATACAGGCCGTTGCAATTAACCCTTTACTGCAAAATAATTATTTAGAATCGCCTCCTTTCCACCTAGATTATTCGTCAACTGGAGGCTGCGGCATGGCATAGAACCGCAATTTACGTCTTTTATGAAAGGATTTAACGAAATAGTACCGGCACATGTGATAAAGATGTTCGATGAAAGAGAATTAGAAGTATGGAAAATTTCTTTTGACCTTCAATTTTGCAACTTATGAGAATGGCTTATTTGCTTGTCTGCTTACAAATTTGCTTAGTTTCTAGCTTGCTTGATGTCACATTTTCTACCTCCTTGTTTCATTACTTGCTTATTTGCTTGCTCAATTGTTTACTTACTTGCTTGACTGCCCGCTGGCTTTGTTAGTTGCTTGCGTGTTTACGTACTTGCTAAGTTGTTTGGTTGTTTACCTCCTTGCTTGATTGCTTGGTTAGTTGTTTACTTGTTTACTTGCTTACTTGCTTGTTTAGTTGCTTGCTTACTTGCTTGCTTCTTTGCTATGCAATCTTCTATTGCTATCAAACTGTGATCCCTAGTTGTATTTTTGACGTTATATTTTTGCAATTATTTGTTTCAGCTTTTGATTTGCGGTCTTGGAAAAATTGATCTGAACGACTGGAAAAGGCATACAAAGTTAAAGCATTGTACAGCAGAACACACGGTGATCAGGTGGTTTTGGGAGGTAGGCCTACTCTTCTGATATAAACCCCCATAGATAAAATCTTTGCTACCGCTATAACTTAGCTACCTTTCATCCTTTTTGTGTCATATGGTCACCACGAAGGAGGATTATTCAAAAAGAAACCTTCCTTTGCCGCCAATCACGGATAGATCAAATAATTTCGATTTATATTATTCAGATGTGATGTTTAAAAATGATTGATTTCTCGGCTACGTGGGTTATCCAAAGCGTTGTCCCCAGGGATGCCCTAACTTCAACCATGTGGCTGTTAATTTTGTGTCGAAGACAAGTTATCTGCAAGCTCATAAAGAAGGCGCCATTTTGCTGCCAGTCATTCGTTTTTGAGCTCCATCTAAATGTGTATAGCTTTGTGAATTAGGTAACCTTTCGAATTGATAACGTTCTGTGATTTCTACTGATAATTCTGATGAAAATAATACGCGCTAGACATCACACGCCCTAATCTTCTTAGCTCGTGATTGGGAAGTTTCTAAATCTAAATCCTATTGTGGAGGGTCGTAATTTGATCAGAACACATTAGTGTAAATGGCGTTCTAAACGGCTTTGCCATGAACGCAATGAGAACAAGTCAACAAGGACAATACATATTAAGATCTAGGGATGTCTGCTAGGAGTTGATGATGTCTTTACTGGTTGTTAAGCAGCTTTATTCATTAATTTCAATTTGCGATTGGATCCTATCATCAAAACAGGCGCTGTCATGATCATCATTTCCCTCCCTTGCGTTAGTGCAATAACATTTAACCAGGAATCCAGTACTCTCAATCCTTTCACCCCCTGGACGGAACACCTGCCCCTATGACCTTCGGTAAGAGTTGCTAATTTCTCCAGGGGGTGGCGGCGCCTTCAATATCCTGATACACCTAATCTTCAGCATCTTATTGATGTAAGGAGGGTTCAGTTTCAGCGTCACCAAATCAAAACATAGTTATATACTTTCGCATGTTGCAAAGCCTCAGTTATTAAGCTTCCTAATTATTGAGGAGCGAAGTACTACTTTCTTATAAACCACTTCTCATAAAAAGATAACAACTGCGGCTGAGATTATTCTTAAGGCCTGTTACCTCGCCAATACTTATTAATGCGTGACAATAACGTTGACAGCTGATTAAGTCTTCTCTTTTAAAACCATTTCTGTCAGTGCTTTTAGACAATATAACTTCAATTTTGCACGAAATTATTAACCAATTACGGAGCGAAGACCACATGCGGAGAGGCAATAGTGCGCCTGATTGGCTATTGGCTTTGACCAATCTGTGCCCATCCTTTCCTCCCTTGATTGAAGATAGAAAAGTGAGACGACAAATTTTTTCTTTCTACACAAGCCATAGATTTGATGATCATAAATCATAAATCACTAATGATTTCCAGACGAAAAGGTGTAATTTAAAACTTTGTTCCGGCTTGTTCGTGCAGCCCTAATGTTTTCTAGCACGAAAGAGCTACTCGAATATAATATCATTTAATATTTATCATGCAGTGTTGATGGAAACAAGGACATGAACTTCTTGCTTCGGCTAATCGCCACTTTGTTTTGATTTATCTTTTTGAAGCCACAAACTACTGGCTACTAGCTGATATGCTAGTTATTTTGGCGCCTCACCGTTTCATGTGTGACAATGATACGAGGATAAAAATCGCTGTTTTGTCTGCATGGCTTATTAAATTATGAGTTTCCATGTACGTGCGGTTGCGATATTGAATGCTTCACGCCAGATCGTTGAAATCCTTAAGTATGATAGATTTAATCTCATTAGAGCGAACGCTAATACTGCAGATTTTCCAGTGGTAGCGAGACATTCAAACTACCAGTTAAAAATCTAAATTTCCAGACATTTTAAGGAAACTTATTTCATAAAAAGTAGACGAAGGGATAAAAAGTTAATCAGTTTTTTATTGATTTTTAGTAATCTTAGTTATCTTTCTTTGCACCTCGTTTAATTTCATCACATTATATTATATTCTAATTACATTGCTTTACATCTCATTACATTACATTATATGTCACATTTCATTACTTTATAATACTTTACCTTGCATTGCGTTACATTGCATGCATTACATTACCTTACATAATATTGCATTACCTTACATTTCATTGCATTGCATCATTTTACATTGGATTACATTGGATTACATTCATTACATCACACTCCAATACTATAAATTACATTGCATTACATTACATTATATTGCATTACATGGCATTGCATTGCATTGAATTACATTATATTACAGCGCATTACATTCTATTACTCTGCATTACAGTGCATTATAGTGCATTACATTGAATTAGATTACAAGACATATTACATGTTACATATTACATATTACATATTACATTTAACATTAGTGTACATTATATTATTTCATATTACATATTACCTATAACATATTACATTTTACATTATATTACATTGTTTTATTTTATATTACATTACATTATTTCTTTATAGGTTGTTGAATCATATGACGAAGAGAAAAGAGCGAGATTGTTGCAATTTGTCACTGGTTCGTCCAGGGTGCCTGTACAAGGTTTCAAAGCTTTGCAAGGTAAATTTTATTTCAGATTTTGCATTTTACACAATCTTTTATGATCTTGTAAACAAGATTTGGTGTCACGAAGCCATCTTTACAACCAATAGTTAAATACTGCATGCTGCGCGCTGAAAATTTTGAAAATTACAAGAAACGCGTCTCTTTGATACTATCTAGAAATTTTAGTTAATTTCCAAAGAACTGTATTGTATGTCTTAAACTGAATTGGCGGTAATCAATATTTAATAAAACACTATGGCTGTGTTTCCTATATTAGACCCATTATAAACCTTGTTTTTTGACGATGGCCCCAAAAATCTGAGAGCTCTTTTTCCTGAAGAGTATAGATTTGTTACTGTCAGTATCAATTTGCGCTGCAAATTCTTGAACCTTTTCAAAACTTTCACATGCTTTTTATAGACATGACCTCACACTAGGTTCATTGATATCCGTTAGTGAATGGGGCGAGCATCCATATTTAAGCCATCGTTTAGCCTGCGGGCAAGAGTTCTTAAAACTTGGATACATCTTAAGCACACTCTAATCACCATGTAATTCTTACGTTATCCAAGGCTTGGTAAGTGTTTAACGTGGATTAACAGTGTTGTGTGACTCTTGACTTATTTGATACATCTGTAAACGGGGTATCAACCGTTCAACTAGATGTTAATATGACATTTTAACTGGATTGAAGCCAGTAGTTGCACAAATTTCATATAACGTCAGTGATTCTACTGAAACATCTCACTGCAAAGTCGTGATATTGTTTAATGGGAGAAGAATTCTCTGTAGAGTTCTGATCGTCCAGATTGCCCTGAATAGAAAATTAAAATTTTTTAACAACCTCCAACATAGAAAGACGATATTCTCAATTTGATTGATCGGTCTGTAATTGACAGCATAAGATGGCGCATAGGGAATTAGCCGAGGTAAGCAACAAACAAACATGCAAACAAACAAACAAACAATGAAGTGTGACCTTTATAGTAACTATGAAATCGACCAATTGAATTCAGTGCCAGGTCCTCTGTGCTGGGATGCATCAGGCCAGTATCTGTAAAGGGCGGCTTTGATCTTCAAACGGTCCGTGATGCAGGCTGCAAGCAATTGATTGGCTACAAGGCAACAAAGCGAATATGTTGTTGTTGTTGTTGTTGTTGTTGTTGTTGTTGTTGTTGTTGTTGTTGTTGTTGTTGTTGTTGTTGTTGATATGTATCAAAGGCCGTAGCAATCCCCAGTATTCAAGGGGAGCTTGGAATAATTTTGAGCTCCTCGCGGCACTAAGCATTGCTGGCCTGATTGTAACTAAGTCACGTTAATATTTGCAATGTTTTGTTCACCATAACACTGCTCACATTCTCTATTTTACTTCTTATTTGTTAATAATTAATGACACTTTAATTACTCAGTAAGATCAAAGGTATTTGCTGGTCTGCTTCGTGACAGCAGTGTCTTTATTATCAACTTCATTGACTTGTTATTTCAACTCGTTGCCTTCTCTTATTTACCGCTAACACTTTCAAGAGGTTTCCAAAGCCACAAGTATTTTGTTGGATTACATCCTTCTTATAAACGGAAAGTTTCCCACGGGTGTAAACTTAAACCGGTTAAATTTTCGATTCCTTGCTTCAAGGAAGCAAAAACAATTCATAATTGATTCATTTTTTCGACGAAATTCCAATTGTCTTGATTAGATGTTTTATTTTTTGGGAGGGGGGAAGGTCAGTCTCACTCCCTCTCCATATTTGAGCAGGTTTGTTTGGATATAGTTTGTTAAAAGTATAGCCATAGTTTGTCCAGAGTTTGAGAACATTACAGTCACACGGTCACGAGCTGGAAGAAGTCCACCAAAAACAATAGGAACTCTTATGACACAACCAAACCATTCCTATTTTCTGTTGTCTTGTGAGGAAGGTTTGTTTTTTGGTATGTTCTTGTCCAGAGGAAGGTTAACAACTTTTTTGGATTTTGAGCTTATCATGTTAACCAAAAATTTTCATTTTGCTTTTATTTTTATGATTTATTATAATTTCAATCATAATTATTTTCATTTTATTTATCATAATGTCTCTTCTTTTTCAAGGTGCTACTGGCTCAAATGGTCCCAGACTTTTCACAATAAACATAACAGGATCCAGCACAAACAGCCTGCCGAAGGCGCACACGTGGTAAGAATCTTGTTCTGCTTCATCCATTGGCCATATAGTCTCATCAAATTATAAATATTTATTGATAATAAGTTTAATAATCATCAATGACATTTCAATTTTTGTTTGAGACAGAGGTGGGGTGGGTACAATTTCTCCGTAAAGGGGACACTTTTATGAGGTTCTGAAGAAAATGCTTCTAAAAACAGGGTATTTGTCTAAATTAGGAGGCATGTGCCCTTTTCCATGAGATTTATTTAATATCTTGGGATCTGCATATAAAACGCCATCTTTGCAAACTCAACAGATTAAAGCTTTGGGGAGGGGGTAAAAATGCTGCTGTGATAAACTTTAACAGCATATTATCTGCATATTAACGATAAAAATTCATGATGTGTTAACACTTTCCTATATGTTTTTTTTTCAGCTTCAACCGCCTGGACTTGCCTAATTACGAGTCTTATGATAAATTATACGAAAAAATGACCCAGGCAGTCGAAGAAACATGTGGGTTCAACATCGAGTGAGATGCAAACCTTGCCAGAATGCCATCAATGTTTATACCACCTGGATCTCGAATGGGTAACACAATCATCCGACGTGCATTCCCACGCCAATTGATTCACCAAGAATTACGCGAAATTTCTTCATCAAGACGCGGAGAACATGCAAGGTAACGAGTTTCTGAGACTCACTTTTCAAGAGAAGTATTTTCAAGACCAATGCAAGCTTCTCTAACAGTTTGGGTTGACTAACTTCTACAACTGCCTCGTAACAATATGCTAATGTCACTAGCTAGTCCGAGAATGTATCACAAAATCTTGGAAATCTGCTATTTTGCCACTCTATCATTACACAAGGTCGTTATCTAAAATAATAAAATGATATCATTGAATATTTCGCGTCTCGTACGCTACTTAAGAGACGTTTGCACCCCGTATTGAAGCAAGAACTCGGTGAGCGTTTTTTATAACAATACATATGTAGTTGAGTATCCAAATGTTTGATATTGTATGTCTAATTACAAAGGCAATTCAAGAACTAATTTGTAGCAGGACTTGCGATATGTTTGAAGTCGGCCCAAGAAATGTATCCCTTTGAATTTTCACGAAGATTGTTTAACGTCTCGCCTCACATTTTTTCTTTTCGTGTGTGTTCAAAAGATAAGGCCCCCATCAGCTCCCGCCTTTGTAATGCATCTTACCATGAGTTACTCGAAAGGGAGAGAGGGAGGGAAGGCAGACATACAGTCTTCTCTAAGGGTTTTATTGAGTAACTAATTATGCTGTGACTGAAAAGACCAAGGCCAGCAAAGTACAGAAACGAACCTGTCCAGTCGCCTGGTTCTTTAAACATGTTATCTTATCAACGGACACTTTCGGATAATACCTTTGGGAGGCAGCCCTTTGTTGTTGATTTGTATTAACTCAGTTACAATGTAATGGAAAGTTAAATACTTTAGCGAATTTGGTAAAATCGTGATTGTGACATCATTAAATCAGTTATGTAAATGCGTAAAAATCCAAATATATTTCAATTATAGGTAATCATAGGACTCCTCGTTCATCTCCTTGACTTCTTAAAAAGTTAAAACCAGGCCTGAAGACAATGAAGGGGCAGGGGAGGGGGACGGAGCGCCCTTCTATGAACCCAAAATTTTTCCACCTTAAAACATTTTTCTACATGTGAACAATATGTAAAAAAGTTATTGTTCTTTGAACAGAAGATCTTTCGTTTTATAGTCTTTTCTGTTGCACAAAGTTCTTGCTCCGCTTTAAAGATATATATGCGCCAGGGGGGCAGTGACCACATTTTCAAACGGTGTTGTACGTGCCATTTTTCTGGGTTGAATTTTCCCTGACAGCTATTTTTTGGTTCTAGAATTTTTAGCTAGAACTTTTTTTGGTAAAAACCTTTCAGCCATGCCAATTTTCAGGATCAGTTTTATGATACATCAAAGTAAATCTTCGTTCGACCAAATTTTTGGGTTAAGAGATATGCATAACGCTAATATCTTTGGGTGCAAAATTTTGAGTGGATCCATTTTTTGGGTTAGAATTTAACCCTCCAAACGCACACCTCTTGGTGAAAATGTGGCTACTGCCCCAGTGGGGTATATATATAGGGCTGTAGTTAACTTGCGACATGTCTCTCTTTTATTTGGCATCATTTTTGTAGAAGAGAGGAGAGCATGTGATGCCGTAAAGGAGCCAAATCTTCTGTAAAGTGACGCCAAAAAATATGATATTTGTTGTGAATAGGTACTCATTTTTGCTTTCTGTAATTATCCGACGTACTTAACGATATCTTCGACGAGTGTCCTAGGTAAGGGCTTTAGAATGTTATGCAGAGTTTCAAGTTTAAAGGACTTGATAAAACTTCATGGTTTGCTAACTTTCGTATCAAACTCCGTAACCCTCATGACAATATATATTTTGGGTGTAGTAGCTACGTCATTTATGTATATGCAATCAAATAATTGGATTGATAACTGATTTTGTACTTTGCAATATTTAGAAACACAATGTTTCGAGGTCAGCCTCCATCGGGTTCAGTGCTTCATCAGGTAGTGAACATTGGCGAAGCCAGAGGTATTTCTTTGGTGGGAGGGGGGGGGGCAAAGAGCCAGTGAAACAAAAGAGTCAAGTGGGTTTCCTTCGGGGGCATTTTTAGGACGTCACAATTTTTTGTGTAACAAAGTCAGTTGACTTGACATGTCAAGCTCGAAACATACTTCAAAGTACAGTGTCACTTATTTAATTCAACTATCCGTCTCAAGTATGTATGGATACTGGCTTCACTCTTTTTCCAATCCGGTATTTATGTAGGTTATAGCAATACTCGCGAAAATGTTATCAGATCATTTTTTCGAAAGTTTTTGTATCGAAGTTTAAGTATCCTCTGTTTACATTGATTTCCCTAGGTTAGAGTTAAGTCTGACTTCCCGCTAGCTTCTACTATCCCGATTGCCGAGTTGAATAAAAGCAGATTTGGCCATACCAGACATCAGATCATTACACAGTAGAATTGTCGACACTAGGGCAATGGTCCTTAATTTTTTTCACAAATTGCCCCTTCGCCTGTAAGCTCTCTATGGAACATCATCAGTGCTCTTCAACTCATCATAATGCTTGTACCCCCGTAACTCTAAAATGCTTCTGAAACTCTTGTTTTCTTTGCCCTCTGTCCCATACCCGTATGTCCCATACCCCTTTGCATACGGTCATGAGAAAAAGGTCCTCGAAGTAGGGGTCTGTTGGGGATCTTGGTAGGTCTGCCAGTGTTTTGTTTTTTGCTAGATCCCAGGGCCATACAAAAACAGCCCTCCATGTCCTCAGCAACCAAAGGAAAGAGAACGTACCAGACTTGTTTGTTTCTTTTGAATTTCTCTCTTAAGCTGGGGATTTCAAAAAGTGTGTGGCCCTGTCTTTAGGTTAACCCCCTTCTTCCGTGGCCCATAACCATTTCAGTGTAGTTACGTCCCAAATCAAGTTCATTTTGATAACGTTCATAGGCTCGCAATCATACCTCTATTCTTACAAACTGCGTAGAATTATCATTCGTCGTTTCATAGCTTTGTACATAGATTTATTGTAGATTCCGTGAGATTTTATGTTTTGTATAGTAAGCGAATTGATCCCAAAATGGAAAATTTCTCAAAATTAAAGTGCCAGTTTGGATATAAAGACAGGTCGTCTTTCAAACGTTGATTTTTATAACTTTCTCTCCAAATCTCAAGTCTTAAATTTACGAGATGCGAAATCGAAGCAGATTCGAAGCTGCCTCCTTGTAATTGTTAGTGTTTGGTAGGAACTTGTTCCTTCTAGAACTAGTAGTCAGTAATATTTGCAAGGGGTCTGTAGATCTCAAGTTCCCAACCAGACGAAAGAAATTGCCTACTAGTTTCTCGTTGCGACGTTACATGCAGGTTGTGTTAAGTTCGTAGTAAGTGCAGGTATTATGGGTTTTACTTATTTTACCACTCCAAAAATTGCATTTAAGTTTCATTAGTCTTTTGTTTTGCATATTGTTTTGCAATGCCTTGCCCCACCCCAAGGGACCTCGCATTTTCAAAGTAAAAATAACATCGCAATGCACCGTTCTCTAGGGGGCTTGCGCCCAAGACGGCCCATTGTTTTTACATATAGGGGTATTTTGTTTGTTACAGAAAATAAACTTTTGAAACTTTCAGTAAACAATGAAATGTTATTAATAAATTTATTTTAATACCTATGGGCATTATATGTATTGCTTTTTTTGTAAACATGAAATAAACATTTTAGCGAGTGATTTGCAAAGATGCTAAAGTTCTTCTTGCATGCAAGTCAACAGTTTCACAGTCGAAGAGAGTTTGGAACATCGATAAGCAATGGCAACGAATTGAATAAAAGGTGAGCAAAATATATTTTTTACATACTGTAGATACTGGCATGGTTGCATTCGCCACTTAAGGGGAATTGATAGGCATGGCCAACGTAAATTAAACCAGTTATTCGACTTAGGGGTTAAATAGTCGTTTGAATTTTTATCGTTGCTAAAAGAAATACAACTTTACTTTTTGTCAGCACAGGACTCTTGCTATTGCAAATGACAAACTCTTGCCCTTGCATCTTTTGCACCCTTAGCCCCTCCCCCAGTGCAAAGTGAAGCAAGCAGAGCACCCACTGCAAATCAGACTGAGTTCTACGCAAACCAAATTAAAATGGAAACAGCCGAAGGAATTCCCGGTATTGAATCAGACCCAAGAAGGATCATCACTGCACATGAAGATCTATAAATTGTACGTTTAATTAATCCCTTTTTCGTGCAGTTTTATAGTACGAAATAACAAACCCATTATTATCTATTTTTAGGTATTTATGTCAATCGGTTATCTATGTTTAGGCATTCATGTAACAAAAAGTTAAGTTTGCTAAATTAGCTTCGGGGGCTGGGATGATATGGTACCACATGATATGGTACAACATCACCTGGAACCAATCATGTAAAATCCTGAACTGACTTGAACCAAAGACGGAAACAAAAATACTACAAAGCAATTAATTTTTTAACTCGAGTCGCATCTTATAGAGACATTGAATTCTAAATTTGCATTATGTTAAAGACATTCGATAAATGAAAAAATAGAAGGTTCAAGCGAGGGGCAAAAGGTTGACATCGAAGAAAATGTTGATCTTCAAACATCTACAGCTTGGACAGACATGCTGTTAAGGGTGGAGCTGCTATTAATCGTTGGTTTGGGGTGCGCTGGACGGAATCGCAGTCATTGGGAAGTTTTTCCAGATTTTTCCAGTAATTGCATAGATGGTTATAGGAATCAAGTCTTTTGCCACAATTGGTGAAATTTCAAGTTACCTGTTTGAATCACTTGAGTTTGAGTTAGATAGAGGTGACAGCAAATAAAAGTCTTGGCCCGTGCCCGTCTTTCTTCAAGTTAATTAATCTGCAAGGGGAATTTTTCGCGTTTTGTCTCGCTTGAGTCAAATCCCATGTCTGGAGTGTCTGGTCTGGAGGTCGGTAAACCCCGCATTAATTATCCATAAAACTAAAATGAAGGGAAAGATTTGCGAGTTCAACTTTTAAATCCTGAGGAATCCAACTCAAATGGGAAAATTGAATGCAAAATTTTTTTTTCGCCCGTACAATAAGGTCTTTACGCAAGGAAGAGGTCTATACGCCTTTCCTACAAACGTATTTCTAACAACTGGCTATCGAAAACTGACTCTAGAATACGGAGAAAATGGCCTAAATGTAATGCACTGAACCAGTACCTCCAACAATTAAGAATACCCTTTCAGATAAAAATAGTCTCTGTTCCATCGCTTAATGTCTTGGCATTTTAGACAAATTGCCATACATAAATACTAATTTGTCCTAGAGACTACAAACATTATTCCGCAACAAAATACTTAAACATGATTTCTCGTTTCTTGTTCAGTTATTACAATCTCTTGTCCTATGCTTTTATTTCCCTTAGTTACTGTTTCATAATTATTCGTAGACACTAGGTTAGAATTATTCCTGTCCACCGGTTGGCTTTTGTTTCCAGTTGGTACCAATTTATTATCATCCTTTTCACCCAGAACAATTTCGTTAAGGGTCTTTATTTCACGGGACTTGATTCTGTTTCCTTTGCCGTCTTTCCCTGGTTCCTTTTCCGTGTCCTTCTTTTCGCTGACCAAGTCTTTCTTATGACTTTCTGTTTCTCTGTGCACAGCTTCAGCCGTCACTGGCTCCTTCGCGTTGGTCGCGTCAACTGATTCCTTTTCAGCAGGTGCCTTTGTTTCTGGTTTTGCAACTTCTACTTTGTTACCACCATCGTGAGCAGCAACAGCTTCTTTGTTTACCACTGCAGCCTCCTTTGCATGAAATTGTTCTTTGTCTGTAGCACTTTTTTCTGAATTTTGTGTTTCAGCATCTGTTTTTAGCTTTTCCCCTCGTTTCTCAGCAGATTTCTTCAACTCTTCCACAGACTTTTCAACTGGCTTTACATCAGCCTCCATACTGTCTTTTTTACCCTCCAAATTTCCATCGCCACCACCATCACCACCACCATCGCCACCGCCACCACCAGCTTTGAGGACATCACTCCTTGTCACTGGTTCTCCTGGCATCTGGAATGGCTTGATAGGCTTCTTCTGTTGGGAAACATCGAGATTTTGCTCATGGCCTGGGTGTTCTTTGTGTTCAGATGAAGCATGTGTATCATTTGCTGACAAGACTGCTAAAGTACTGGCTACCATACAAATAACACTAATGATGAAAATTACCTAAAAGAAACAAGCATTGTCTTAGATACAAGTAAAAGTGATAGCTAGACTGCTTCATTGCACCGAAAGAAAACCACGTCGAAATGGCACAACACCCAGAGGCGGATTCAGACAGGGACGAAGGGTGCTTGAGCCCCGGTCAGATTTTCAACCATTGTAGAATATTATCATTATCATTTGACGGTTAATGACATAATTACTGGCGTACAAGTGTACATTGAGCTCAATAAGCTACCTACCCGCAGCCTCGTCCTGGATTATCCTCTGATAATCGCTGTTTCTCATTTGAAAAAATCTATTACGTAAGAAAATAGTGATAAACCGCGGACCATTACGGGTCTGGGTACAAAAGACAGCCTTGTGATTTCGCATTGTTCTACGTCATTTTATTCCGAGCCCCTGTGGCCTGTGTGTTATGTATGTGAGAAAAGCAATCTGTCCAATGAGATTCATTTTCACCGGGGCTCAACGTCATTTTCACCGGTGCTCGATGCAATTAACCAATAGGAAAGCGGGGCTGACCGGGGCTCGACGTCATTATGACGAAAAGGTCGATATCATAACAATGTCAATGTTCACCATATGATGTTCATACAGTGCAAAATGGCTGACATGAATCTGCTGCTCCATCAAATACGCGCCATCATAGAAAATAAAAATTTAGCAAAACAAGAAATTGCAAACAAATTGGAAAAAATTGGAGAAATGATAATAAATCAAATAAACAACATAAAGGCTAGAGGCCAAAAACGAATAATTGGAGACGATTTTGCTGCATTGCAATTGCCGAAGACTGAAATGACAAGGGCTCCTCCCGATTCGATGCCAGCAAGGTATTTATAAAATATCGTCCTCTTCTCTATGTTTTTGTTTTTGACGCATCTAACATTTTTAATTGAATAGGTTTGGGGATCAGCTCTCAAGGACGACCGATTATTTTAAGACCCCTCCTCCCTTTCCTCTGTCAGCCTTGAGTTTCAATATTTAGGTCCTTCCAGTGCATCTTGCAAAGATGGCAGCCTGGTGTTTAAGTGTGTTACGGGCTTGTAGCCTAAATTTTCACGACATAGGTTTTTTAGGCAACCTCTCAGCATATAGAACAGCCTAGGCTAGGCCTACATGTATTACCGCCATTGGTAAATATTATTTCGCATAGGCACTTCCTGTATCCATGTTTTGAAATTTGGCATTATTACTTCCTAATTATTATTACCTAAAAATTGATGACAAACACTTGGGAAAATTTTGATGATGCTACATATGATTTAAATCGATATCCTTTAAAATAAGTCGGAAAAATTCTACTTCATTTATATCAAATTTCTCAATAATTAATTAAATTATTGAGAAATTGGAATGAAAAAGAGCTTGTAAGAAATCATGTAGTGCTAGAATCTCACACATTCTTCCATTGTTTGCTTATTAACACTTTAGAGTGTTTTTGATATCAGCTTCTATTCATTCGCATACCTTTGATTTTTATGACCTTTGAGTTCCTGGCTTGAGACAAAGTCCCACTTCTTTCAATTGACTATAGCAAGTGAGCATGTGTAGTGCAATATAAAAAAGTTGGTAGATTTTTAGAACATGCATGGGGACTTTTGAATAGTCAATAATCATTTACATAAATTGATTCTTGCTTTTGATACCAAGGCAACCTTGCGAGGGCTGAGAGTAACTAGGTCATATTTTCATGGGGAGGGTAAACTTAACAGGTTTAAAGTAGCGTGGAAGTTCCAATTTTAGGGGTACTTTTTGTGAGAGGGCATAGTTATGGGTCACCTTCGCCAAAGTGGTAGCCATGGGAAATTATACTTTTTCGCAAAAAAGGTTTTTGAATTTCATTGGATATTGATAATAGAAAGTTTGTAAATATTTCCTGCAAATTGTAGGCTAAATCTCACCATGGCAGGAAATTGAAATATTTTTATTACTTTTTTCCGTTTTGATATTTTATCAATCTGTTTGATATACGGCTGAACTCTTTTCCCGCGTTTCTTGAGTAGCATAATCAGATTAATTTTTGATCTAAAGATTTAGAATTCTCTTCCAAATAGAATAGCCCCTTCGTCTAAACCACTGGTTCTCAAAAAAAACCAACATAGTTGATCTTAAGACTTCGCAAAACATATAATTATTTTTCGATATATTTCTTTATGATCAAAATAACATCTGCAATAAAGGGCAATATTATAACAACATTAAAAATACCAATCGTCCTACTCAAAGGTACAAATTTGTATTCACTCAGTATGATCTATTTGTAAAATCTCTTTCTTGGCTCCTCCAAAGGTTTGTTACATACTTAATTTAAATTCGCAATTTCTTTTTAGAGTAACGGGTAACGGCAATTGTTTGTTCAATGCTTGCTCTATCGCATTAGCTGGAGATGAGTCTCTAGCAGTTAGCCTGAGATGCCTCACAGCTATTGAAATGTATAGGCACCGACAGTTCTATGCATTTCATCCTCTTCTTGAACTGCAATATGAACATGGGGCTTTCAGCAGTATCAACAATGCTTTTGCTATGAGTGTCTCAGATGCTGCCCTTGATGCCTCGAAAGGAAAAGATCGTATCCTTGCATTATGTTTTGAGGCATCCAGAATAACAAAAGATTATCAGCATGCAACCTTTATTTGTGAATTGGCCCTCGCGTCTGTCATTGGAAGGCCTATTGAGGCCTATTTTCCAATAAGAAAAGCTGATGGTGATATGGAACGAGAAATTTCACAAAGAAACAGTCTTGAAATTATGTTTAACTGTACCATCCTCCCTAAAGAAGCAACATTCTCAGAAGATTCGAAGGTTCATATACTCCGATGTGCATCAGTTCCTTTAGATTTCGTCAAAACTGGCAAAATTCCAGACAGTAAGGATCATTTTGTTCCATTGGTACCTCTTATTTCCTCAGACAGAAGGACGAATGAGACTCTTTTTCAAAGTTGGAAGGCGGAAACGAAATTGCTTCCTGATTTCTTGAAATCAAGGCAACAGTTTGCTTCTCTCAGCCCAGTGCCTTGTTCCTCGGGCCATCAACAATCAGTAAATTCAAACGCAGCTCATTCTTCTTGCAAGCGTACACAGCTCAAGATGGATGATTTTGTGCAGTCGAAAAAGCCACGCGATACCGAGATGCCAAACACTCCACAAGCTCATGTTGCCCGGCAACAACGTGATGTTAGCGTTAAGGTGAAAGAAGCCAGCAATTCTTTTCAGGAAGTAAATTCTACAGACTTTCCAGTTGCTGCTCCTTTAATTTACTCAGCAAGTTACGACATTGGAAGCTTTTATAATACGGCGCCTTCCTTAAGCGATTCACAAAAATATGATCTCCTGTGCCATTTCTGGAAACCAGAATCCAGCCATAATTTTCCACCAAATTCTAAAGGTCGGAGATTTCAATTCAAGTGGCTGAAAATGTTTCCATGGTTGGCGTATTCCCAGTTGCTTAATGGTGCATTGTGCATAAATTGTGTCTTGTTCGGTGGAGAGAGCAGTCATAATGCTTCAAAACTGCAACACCTTTTTAGATCACCTCTTACTTGTTGGTCAAAGGCTCTCAATAAGCTCAAAGATCACGCTTGTAAATCTCCTATTCATGCTACAGCTACTTTAAGGGCTTCTCAGTTTCGTAGGAGCATGGAAAATGCAATGGAATCGATTGACGTGCAATTGAACACCAAGGTTTCAGAGCAGGTTCGTGAAAATAGAGAAAAGATGAAAATAATTGTTGGCGGGATTATATTTTGCGGACGTCAGAACATAGCTCTGCGAGGCCATAGAGATGACTCTGCCTTCCTTGAGAATGAGGCAAATAATCCTGGAAACTTACAAGCACTTTTCAGCTTTCTATCGAAGTATGGAAATAACAAAGTATTTGATGACTTTCTTGCCAACGCGCCCAAAAATGCAACATATCGCTCGAAGACAACGCAGAACCAAATAATAAGTATTTGTGGAGACTTCATACGGGACACTCTAGCCAAAGAAATTAGAGATGCGAAATTCTTCTCAGTCTTGGCGGACGAGGCAGCTGATATAAGTAATATTGAACAAATTGCTTTGGTCTTACGCTTTGTTGACCAACGGTGCAATATTCGTGAGGCATTTCTAGGGTTTGTTCCATGCAGCAAGGGTTTATCAGGAGTCGCGATTTCAAAGACAATCCTGGATGCAGTTAAGGGCATCGGCTTAGACATTAAACTATGTAGAGGGCAGGGTTATGACGGAGCCGGAAACATGGCGGGGAAATGCTCAGGAGCTGCAGTACAGATACAAAGGGAATATCCAAAAGCGACGTACGTTCATTGTGGCTCACACGTCTTGAATCTTTGTGTTGCTTCAGCCTGTAGTATCCCTGTGGTACGTAATATGATGGGGCATGTTAGAGTTGTGTCTGCATTTTTCAATGTCCATCCAAAGAGAAATGCAGTTTTGAAGGACAAAATTAAGGCGCTGTTGCCATTGGCCACCCATTCACGCTTGATTGATGTCTGCAGAACCAGGTGGGTTGCTCGAATTGATGGTATGGAAATCTTCATAGAATTGTTCCCAGCCATTGTATCTTCTTTAGAAGCAGTGAAGGACAATGCTGATGGTTCGTGGAATAGCGAGTCGATCCGTGATGCTTCTGCTCTGTACCATGCAAGCATTGAATTTGGGTTCATTGTATCCCTTGTTGTAGTTTCCCGTTTGTTAGAGGTAACCAGGCCTCTCACAAAACAACTCCAAGCTCCCGATATGGACGTTGTTAAATGTGTGGAAAAAGTTACGTTATTGTTTGCAATGCTGAAGCGACTACGCCAAGAGATAGATCCACGTTACCTATGCTGGTATGAAGAGGTTGTTTCTTTGGCTGCAACAGTTGGAACTTCTCCAAAAAAGCCTAGGACAGCTTCAATCCAAAGAAATCGAAGCAACATACCATCTGATACAGTTTCAGAATACTATCGTCGCAACCTCACCATACCCTTTATGGATCATTTGATATCACAGATTTCAACTCGTTTCTGTGACAGGAATATTGCGGCTCTTGATGGGTTCTATGGTCTGCCTTGTGAAGTTGTATGCGGCAAAGAATGGAAACCAAAGTTTCGTCGCTATTTGTCAATGTACAAGAATGACCTACCTGAGCCACGTTACATTGATAGTGAGTTAGACATGTGGGAAGAAACATGGGTAACATCAAAGAAAGTGCCTCCACGAAATGTTCATTCACTACTGCCGGCAGTTGACAAAATCACCTTCCCCAATATCTTTGTCGCCTTTCAAATTCTTGGAACATTGCCCGTAACCTCCTGCAGTTGCGAAAGATCTATATCTGTGTTGCGAAGATTAAAAACATACTTGCGAAGTACTATGAAAGAAGAAAGGTTGAATGCTTTAGCTCTCCTTCATGTTCACCGTGACATTGAAATAGATATTGAGGCAATCATTGGCACTTTTGCGAGGACGAATCCACGCAGAATGCAACTTGTAGATATTTTCGGTAACGATTCTTGTTAATGGTCTTATCTTTAGTTAGCGACATCAGTTTATAGATGTGCTTAGCTGTTGGGTACATTCATAACTTTCTGATACATCTTGATGTTGTTACAAAAATACTACATTTAAAAATATTACAGATGTTTTCCATGAAACCTAAGATGCATGCAAAAATTAAGATTCCTTTTTGAAATTTTGTTGGAACCTTTATTTTTAACGCTGCTGATCGAATATCGTTGGTATCTTTGAATCACTGTTCGACTTTTTTGTTACAAGATACTTCATGTAGGAAAATTTCGGACCATATTTTCCATAGTTACCCACGTACAACCTGTGGCTCGCATTATCTCAAAATAGGGACCACAACCTTCACGCTTCATTATTCCATGACAATTACTTAATGTATCTGGCAGCACACAGCATTTATTTTCATGTAAGCAGTATTGCCATTCGAAGTGCATGTATTTTTAACTCAGAACTGGGCTGCTGAGGCAGGGCTGCTGTTTTAAAAAGTTTGGGTGGAGAGTGTATTATGACCAAAATCTAGGGACTGCGAATTCTTTGTAAGCAAGAAAGTATTTCCTTTCCGTTGGAAAAGCCTTTGAACACAAAACCTTGCTCTAGTTAATTGAGAAAACAATATGTTTCTGGAGTGAATGTGTTTGAAGTTTGTTTTACACCGATAAATTGCTTTGCACTTGCTTCTTTGCGCTGATGTTGATATCCAAATTAAAAAACCCTTTACAGACTTTGAGCAACCAATTCGCATGAAATTTAAATAATTTCGGTTCTAGGCATTTCCTGTGTTTTGATAAGGAAATGAGTGCACTACTGTCAACTGAGATGACATCAAAAACTAGGCGTTTGATGTTAGATAAAACTGATTGTTTAGATTTATGGAGTTCAATTTATAGTGTAGTGAAATGGTCATATCATGACCATATCAAAGGTATTGGATTAATTCAGTTATTCTCAATCAAATTTATTTGAAAAATGGGCGTGAAAATTTTTTACATGCTGTGACCACGCCCTGTGCCACACCCATCACGGAGCGACACAACTTGAGCCCCGGTCAGATTTTGACCTGGATCCGCCTCTGACACCATTGAGAAATAATTGAATAATGCATATCAATTCACTAATTACCTTAGCAGTTGTCCTGGTACCGTTTTCTTTTGATACTGATAGAATATACAATGCAGACGGGAATACAAAGCATAAGAATGTTCCAACGACAGCTCCAGTTATTGACAGCACGGTCTCAACTACAAAAACAGAGTGATTCATTTAATCTATATCCTTACTTGGAGATATTCCACTTATTCCATTGAACTGTACAAAAGTGAAGTTAAATGTAAATTAAGGAAGTTAAGATCTTGTTACTTTAAAAACATAAAAAGTTGGAAAAAATGTGTCAGGTGTGGGATTCGAACCCACGCCCACAATCGTGGACCAGAATTCTCATTGCGAGAAAGGTTCAAACCTTGAGTCTGGCGCCTTAGACCGCTCGGCCAACCTGACAGGTGCCTGAAACTGGATCCGACAACAAATAATATTGATTCCTGAATAGCTGCTGCATCGCAGCAGACAGTTCTTGACGAAGACGGTATCGAAACACATTACCTTTTCGTAAATTAAAAAGATAATAATATCTTAAGAAGCAGCCCCTAGAATACCCTCTTAAAATCACCCCCAGGTTATAGAAGCAAGCAAGAGATACATGCAGGGCGGTGTGGTCCTTCGTAGTCCAATGAGTGGGTCTGGCAGCCAGGGTACCCATGTTCATATCCACCAAAGAACAAAAATTTAAAGCAAGGTTTGAAAATAAGATCAACATACTATGAGGCACCAATATGCCAATGATGAGAGTGCCAGTAATGATGAATAAAGTGATGATTGTAAATCTATCTTGTGGAATATAATCAGCAGCACTTGAAACTACTTGTTGACCCTTCTGCAAAAAAGGGGTTGGCAATTTCGTCACCAAAATATAAAAAAAATTTAAAAGGAATTGGGGTTTTGTAAGTACGCAGAGCCGAAACCTTACTTGGTGTCTCCGATATAATTTCAGCCCCAAGCGTTTTTAAGGTATCTTATTTCTATTTTGCAATTTACAAAAAAATGTTATTGATTATTATAAAACTAAACATGCTTTGTATCTTATGCTGTACTTATTTTTTGGATGAATCTGAACCAGATATTTTTTTCCAAGGTTGTTTTCAAAAAACGCGTATTATACAATTGTTTTGCCCTTTGTTCTTCATGTCTTGCCCCTTTACACTGAAGTGAAGCAGGGATCCTCGAAGACCTGTCCATTTGTGTGCAACTTTACCGATAAAAGGTAGTGATGGAAATAGCGTGCATTTTGGTACAAAACAAGTAGTTTACATACCTTCTCGTTTGTGAATAGTAATGAATGAATCGACAATCGAAGTGGGAATATAATCAAAGGAAAACTTATTATGATCGATATCCAAAATCCTAAAAAATAAATCATTGAAAACTCCAGACAGGATGCTTGAAAATACTTGATAATTACATAGTCAATATAATAATTTTAATGACTATGATAATTATAAGCGAAGGGAACGCGTTTTATAAGGGATAATGATTATGTTATCTTATACATGCTTTTTCTAAAAAGGAAGTTTTCTATGACCAAAGCACTACCCAAATTTTTCTTAGAATTCACATGGTTTTTCTGTTAAACCTTGGTTAAGAACATCCTTAACAAATAATAGCTATCATTACTGTTACTACTTTTAGCACTTTGAAGTACAGCCAAACAATATATTCGTATTAAATGTTTTTTCATTTTGCAGAAAAAAACGTGTTGTGGCTGAACAAATTCCAATACCTGACCCAGCAGCGTCGTGCCCGGCTAGCTCAGTCGGTAGAGCATGAGACTCTTAATCTCAGGGTCGTGGGTTCGAGCCCCACGTTGGGCGCTTTTTTAGTATCATGGAATCCACTTTGATATTTCCATAGACTTCTTGATGCACTTTTAAAAAATTTGAAGTCAAAACTTTTTTGTTATGCCAAAAATATCATTCTTAAAATAACTGCATGGTACTTTAAATGCTTTAAGGAGGGTAAAATTAGAACTGAAATCCTTCTTTTGCTAAGAATCTGAACGAAAACTCACCAGTTTTTATTGAATCTGCCAACAGCCCCGATGAAAAGTTAGCCAGAATATCTCCGCGAATACCTGATTCATAAAATGCCACATAACCAAAAAATCCAACCTTAAGAGTGAATGATGAGAATATTATAGCAAACAGATCATTCTAGATAAAATAAAAAAATAATCAGAAGAGGATTTATCGTGTGCCGTTGTGCCATCTCTCATCCTTATCTCCAATATCTTTCCTTTGGGGACACCTTATCGCCCAATAACTACAACTTCTAAGCAATATAAGGTGGAAGGCACTTATTGCACACATAGAATTGGGAATTTAACAAGTCAAGTATGAGCACCCAAATTCCTTAAAAGATCCATCGCTCTTTGGGGACCAATTCGCATACCAATTCGCATACAACATGTAGGGAGTGGAGAAATCCCTTCCTACCTTACCAAAAAGCTTAAATCCTTGAATTTGATGTTGTTTTTGTTGCCCTTATTTTTCATCTTTTATTCTAGCCTGCGTCACAGACTGTGAATTTCGAGTTTCACAGTCTGTGACGCAGGCTATCTATCCATTTCTACAAATTCTTTGGGCTGCCTATCCTAGCGCTGCGTTTCGCATAGTGGATTTCCATATAACAAAATGCACCGTTCCCTGATATCTCCAACTATAGCGTTGGAAAATGACCAAAATTCGATTGAAATTATAGATAAGCTATGTATGAAATCAGTGGATCTTTTAGAAGGCTATACCTACCGCTAAATACATGAAAGTAACCAGGTGAATGGCCTTATTAATTATGTCCATCATAATGTTGACTGATTGTTCTGGTATAGCTTCATACATTATCAATACTTGGCTAGAAAAGATCATTGTAAAGTGGAGACATTGAATAAATTCAGATTTTGAAAGCGTTAGTTTTCAAGGTCAAGTACATGCCTAAGAATAATCTCAAAACATCACTAGTTTAGCCTAGATAAGTAGGTCATTTTCAAGTATCAATGTTTAAGAGTAAAGTTTTAAAGAATAAGTGTTTCAAGGAATGCCATGGTCATAACGGGGGAAGGGGTTCAGGAGGAAGTCAAGGGCAAATAGGATCAAAAGTGAATTAGTAGTTTAAAGATTTTAGAAAACTCTTTCACAGTGACTTTTGCAGCCATGACTTAAATCTGATTTGAAACCATATCAAAATATTTTGAATCAACGTAAATTAACGTTTTTAGCTATTTGAATGTTTCCTAGTATATAATCTACTGTTTTTATGAAAATTATTAAATGACTTTAAGAGATATTGCAAATTTCATTTAAGTCATATTTAATGCAACAAGAAAATTAAGTTTTGTATCAAATGCAATGGTTTTGATATTAAATATGCTCATTTTAGTAAGTCAAAAGTGATAGTCTCACCTTTGACAGCTAAAAGATAATGATATGATGGGTAAGCAGTGAAAAAATCCTTCTGGCCTCCAAAAGTTGACATGCATTGACCATAATCCTGATGTCAAGTTTTTAAGTGACATGATGACCACCTGAAAAGGTAACAAACGATTGTGTTGCTGACATCCTTTAATGTCAAATAAATTGAGCAAAAACTTTGAGATGATAAGTTAGTGTCAAATCCAATTCCAAAGATCAGTATAATCTTAGGAGGGGCAAAAATTTACATCAGGTGTGAAATGTCACAGCCACAATAATTCAGATTAGTACCCCTGGCAAAGACACTTGAACATTTGGATATTGGCTAAACTGCACTTTTTGCAATTTTTAGCAATGTGGTGTGATGCTCAGACTTAACATGTATATAGAGGGTATATCATACTGCTTGTCATGTTTTAGTGTGTCTCCATCAATAACTATAAAAATTCACTAACTCACCATAACAACAAATATACAGTAGAATCCCATGGACATTGCATTCATATTGGCAAGACTACTGATATTTCTCATCAGGGCCAAAGGTATAACACCAAGTGATGACAAACACATTAGAAATGTTCTTAGACTCCATGTTTGCTAAGGAACACAAAAATATAGGTATAGGTATTTTACAATTATTTTGTGATGATAACACAAATATGCAAACAAAATATGTAAAAAATACATGCTGAATGGATGAAAAATGCTAAAGAATTCCTCATACAATCTAAGCAAATTGATCAACAGAAATGATTTCTTCCTTTAAGAAGATAGAAGATATGAAATAAATAACTTTGAAACCATGGAAGAAAAGAATTATTTGGAGAGAATAACTTAAATGAGCAGCTCTCTCATTATATGACCCTGGCAAAGAGGGTACTTACTGCAATGCCAAATGTACTATTGATCAATGCAGGTGCTAAATCGCCAATTACAACTTGAAATGAAATCAAAGTACCCAGCATCAACCCAATGATTCTATAAAAATGTCAAAAATAATCCTTTTAATAAATGTGATATTATAAAATGTGGAATTATTTTATAAATTATTGTTTCACCAGATTGATCTTTAAAGTAGTGAATAAGATAAAACTAATGACCTAAAAAAGTGAACATACCCTAGCTCTGTTACTAACTTCCCTATTGCCCCTAAGTGGTGCTGTGCTAGATGAAAAAAGATAAAGATCATATACAATTTATATCATAAAATTCAGAACTTTGTCATTACAAAGGCTTGTAGTCAAATGCAGATTCAATCAAATCTCATGTAGGGGGATAACATCTGCAGCATACATCAATACAACATATCAAATACCATTTCACTCTATGTCACTTGCAAGCCAGGTTTAATGCCATAACTGCCTATCAAAATTGATATGCAGGACTATACCTCTACGTATTGCACTGAAGGTGCCAAACCCAACACAATACAATCTAGCTAATTTAACAGTAAAAGAATTTGTTAACATTCATTGCCAACACAAGTCTTCTTCCCTTCAATCAATCCAACCAGACATAGCCCAGGGCAAGTGCTTAAGAATTCAGCCACAAATCAGTTTCTGTTTCCAAAATTCTGACGATGAAACCACAATTAATAACATCAAAGAAAGGCAAAGGATGACTTTGTTGCTATTTCATGTAATAAACTAGAAAAGATGCTACTGCATTACCTAATGATTCATAGCCAGTTTTTCTTGAGTAATGTGCTCCTTTCAATAGATATTCACATGTTTTTCTAGTCAGCATATTTGTTGCCAATATCATTAGAACAGCTATGCCAATTCCACACTAGGCCAAAAACAAAATCAATGATCGCATTACATATACATTAAGAATTGTGAACCTCGGGTATTGAACATATGTTAAAGGAAAATATGGATAAAAACAAATACAGAAATTCATTAGCTAGTAAGTACTGTGCAGAAAAACTAGAGAATGAAACATTACCTGTTTGGGATCCATATTTATCTCAAACAAATCTTCATATGCCTTGTTTAAAAAAATCCCAAGAATTCCTCAAACTTTTTACTTAGGAATTTAAATCCCCTTTATATTGGCCTCTTAATAAAATCTCGTAAAGGTGATTTCACTTTTTATTTGCTTGTATACAAACGTTATTTATAATTTGTTTCAAGAGAAGTTTTTATCCATAGGCCTGAATAAGACTTTATTATTACGACATGTAGGCCTAGCCAACGCCGGCGTTTACAATCTACTAAACCAAAATGCTACTTACAATGTGAAAACAAAATGGCACAGCTAAAATACCAACACCAACAATGGTGTTTGCAAAGTTCATCACCCAGGCATTCATGATGGAAAGTGTATTTTGTTTTCCAAAAAAAACGGTTCCTCGTGTGTTTTCTTGCTTATAAGGTTTTTACCAGGCAATTGTCATAAGATCTTGTATGCAGCAGAACCAAAAGCTCATCAAATGGCTTGACAGATTTGTAAACTGGAATCAAGTGTACAATTAATTAATTAGTGTCATAACCATTGTGCTTTACCCTTAGGGGATCAACATCTGTGGCAACCATTTTGTAATCTCTTTGTTCGTGGCAAACAACAACCTCGTTTTGATTACTGAAAAACGTCCATCAAATGTAAACATTGTTGCAGGGGGGATGTGGAGGGTGCAACGACAGAAACCTTCCTATTACCTAAAAAGTGGGTTTACTATTTTGACATACAAATAAACTGAAAAATTTGCAATTTATTGAACAAAATGTTTTTTGCCAATTGCAATCCTGCAAAGCTGGGTATATTTTGTGGCAAAGAAGAACTTTAAAGATAATTTTAAGTAAGTTTGCCTTCTTCTTGCCCTATAGTTTGCGATATTCTTGAACTTATCTTAATTTAAGCCCCTTGCCGATGAAAACAACTGGACTGCAACTTAACTACGAGGTTACTGAAAGTGAATCCCCACTCGCATAACATGCTGCGACCCTGACTGGAAGTATAATCATTTTAAGGGTCGTTTATTATGTTATTGAGGTGCAGGGGCTGGGTTGGTGTCAAAACCAACCATTTCTGACAGCAAGCTATTACAAAACATTACAGACTTGAAGGGAAAACCGGTGATAAATTCTTCAGACCGTCAGAAGAAACCTTCCATCTTCTGAAGATTGTTTTCTTCCATGAGCACCAAAAATCAAAGATTAAAACACCAGTCTTTGGAATGCAAATTTTAATTGAGCATCATTTAAAAGCATCATTTAAATTTAAAGCGGGAAACACCTTTAGCTTTTATAAACAGTTCTATCCATTGAAATGTTGTATCATCTTAGAAAACACGCAATGATTAAAATTTTGTAACATACAAGTTTTATTCTACCAACATACAGTACAGTATATACAAAAAGAATTTTGATGCAATTTTTATACAAGAACACTAATTAAGGCTTAAGATATCTTTTAATAGGAAATCCATATTTACACCTAATTTTACAAAATATATTAGATGAATGACTAAAATTCATGCGATTCTTTTCCAAACTAAATGTGATAAAAAAAATTGTCGTTTTAAATCGTTACATAAAATGAATTTGTATGAATTATTAGTGTGATGTTGTACTTCTTTGGCTAGCAGAGATGACATATGCATTATTCATCGAGAATTAAGAATAAAGAATTTACATTATCCCCATATAAGTCAAGGAACACTTAATATTCTGAAATATAGCTTCGGACATGAGGGACTCAGAGCCAACTATCAACTACGAAAATATTGGCTTCTGGCAAAGCAAACAGGGGCACTTTTTCCGTCACATCAGTTCTTTTGATAAATTGTACATGGGCAAAAGTGTTCAGGGCAAAAGGACTGTCGCCCTCTCATCACAAACCCTGCAGTGATGACCCTCCTTAGAATCTATTTTTAACATACTAACGGGGTGGGAAGTCCCTTTAGTTCCTTGCCTGTCTCCCTCAGAAAGGGATTTATCCAACCAAAAACTATAATGTTCTTCTTAATGATAGTTCTTGCTTCAAGCTAAGCTAGGAGTGAGCCCCCATCGGTGAAAAAATTTATGCCTGTGGGGAGTTATAAACGGAAAATTGTGTTCTTATGCTCAGAAAGATACCCCCTTTTCTGTAATATAGCCCCCTGTTGGGGAACTTAGCCCCTGTTTTGTTTTCAAACACGAGTAGATTATAAATTGAAATTAAAATTTTCCACAAGCCCACCCCATATTCCTTCTTCCCCAATATTTCTCTAGGATACATAGTAGTGTGTTTAATTACAAATAAAATTAACTTTAGACAATTAATTTCAAAATTAAGTTTCTATAAAAGCCTAGACTGTGTTACTGGTTAATCACACTTCAGATGTGCTGGCATACAATTCATTGCTAAACCCGAATGGAATCTTCATCTCTTCACAATTCAAATCTAATGGAGTGTCCATGGCTTCTTCATCAATGTTGTTAAATCCTCTTCGACATCGTCTCAATACTCCTGTTAAGATTATAGATAGTGCAAAGATTATCTTTAAGTCCAATGGGGAGTTGCATTGTAATGAATATACACACTTCTTGGTAAAATTCTTGTGATGCCCATTGGCATATGGGAATTGTTAGGGACCTGGAGTTCTCCTATGACATTTATAAAAAATGTCAAGCAATAGCCATGTGTTATTGACTTTTCGGCAGGACTCAGACAGTGTACAACATTTCCAATGTTCATTAACATTGCATGTAAAATTACTACGGGAAGGTAGCAAACCAGAGGACAAAGCAGGGGACAAAGGAGGTGGGAACTTGGTAAAGAAAAATCGATAATTTGAGAGTTAGGAAACCAATAGAAAAATTTTGCTGCGAGTTTGCCCCTATTATTTGAAAACTCGATTTTTGATACAAAACATTAGCCTGTTAATAAATCATTGTTTTGATGCGAATAGAATACTTAATTTTTCAAGGGTTAACTCAAGAGAGCTTGTGTGACAGCGTTGCGTTTATCAAGGAGTTTTGCAAACGCGTTCTATGTTGATATAGAACCTTACCTTTTCTGATCATAAAAGCAGCACCAATAGCTACCACTATCAAAATTACAACCCCTGCTATTGAGCCGCCAATCACATGAGCTGTACTTTTAGCTGCGAGAAATGAGAAAATCATGTTAGATCGATGAGATGCAGTGGAAATTCACGGTCTGAGCAGTGTTGTGACTAGGCGATTGTGACTGGGCGAAGCGTCTATTCCATAGCACTAATGCAATCAATATAAAATGCGATTTATACTTGTATACTCTAGAGTTCAAGAGTGGGTCTGGAGCTCTCTATATATCTGTTTCTCACCCACAAGTTCATAAGCAAACCGATAAATTACCCTTCGTTCTTGGTAAACGTCTTGGTACCCCGCATCCCCTCCCTCTAACCCCCCTCCCATACCCTAGTCTCTTACCCAAGATGGGCAAATCGTTGTTTACCTTTTCCCGAACTGGCTTTTGCAGTGACTGTGCACTTCACTTCCACATCATCACTGCATATCGTGCTGCATATACGGATACGAACACTGATCGGTTTTTCACTTTTGTATTCAAACGACTGAGTGTCCTGCGCTGGCTTGATCTTTCGATGAATGTAAGACTTCCCAGTTTTAATTGTCACGTTTGCAAATATGAACTTTGTGCTTGCTTGTCCATGTGCCGGGAGCTAAAAATAATTATTGTCTAGTCAATCTTTGATCAAATTTCAAATGCATACAATATGAAATAGAACATAAAATAATACAAGACACTTGAATTTTTGGAAACTGAACATTCTCTCACCTTCCAAGAAATTCTGAAGTAAGTTCCCGTTTTATTTGTTGTTCTTCCGCAGTTTCCATCAGTTATAGGATCCATCTTTGACACTTCAAACAAAGTTAGAACTAGAGTTAGCAGAGAAGCTATACAGAAACAAGCTTTCATCTAATTTGGAGCATGGTATGAAAGGAATACTCAGGTACCTTTACGATAAATAACATGACTAAATTTATGCACCTGCTGTCGTCGGAGGCAAGGTTCTTTCTTTTGAGCTTGATAGGCTGGTACTGCGCCTCGACGAAGTTACAAAGGATGACGTTGAGGTCTGAGTTATAGAAGATGTTTGGATTTTAGCGGTAGTTGCCTCCTTCCTTGGTGTTGTTTTGTGATAATAACTAGACGTTGTTGCAGTTGTGCTGCGCCTTGGTGTCGATGAAAAAATCCTGGTTGATTTCCCAGAGCTAAAGGGCTTTCGGCTTGATGTTGATCTTCGTGCGTCAGTTATTCGCGTCGTATGGCGAGCAGTGCTTGAAACTGAAAACGCTTCCGTTTTAGAGTTTGTAATTCGACTCAGTTTAGTCGAAGTCTCTGTAGTTTTTATTGTAAATACAGAAGTGGAAGGCAATGCTGTGGCTGTTGGCGATCTTGATGGTGTCGTAGTGTAGCCTGAACGATCAGCTTTACTTGGTACTGTCGAGCAGTTTCCAACATTGAAATTTAGATCATCGATTGCTATTTCTCCCATAAAACTATTTCCACAAACTCCCTCGATTAACACCTTGACAAATGAACAGAGATTCATTTAACAACATGTAGCGTGTCATGAAAATTTCAAATCATGAGAATGTTCACTATTCTATACGTTAAATTTTATCGCCAATTTTAGCGAATCATCACAGAAAGCTGACAGTTGTGCTGATTCTCTCATGTAGATCAATGAATTAAGTTCTAATGATACTCACTGTATATGTGCCTCTGCCAACAGTAGTAACTGCCACGGCCGCTTTATGCCACATATTGCCTTGATTACCGATGAGCTGCCACTTTAGCTGAGCGCTCGAATTTCCTCTTTGTACAAAGATATTTAGTTGTCCAATATCTGAGCCATACATATGATACCAGAATGTGAAACATGTTGGGCCATAATTTGAAAACGCGGCACTGTATAGTTTTGCCTTCTCTCCAGATACCCTTGGTGACGAAGTTTCGATAAACAAGTATTTTCCTGAAAGTAACACGTGTTAGAAACTTCATTCACATATTTACCGGGCATTTTCAAAATCATTTAACACAATGTATTGTGGTTTTTAAACCAATTTGATGAAGAAACGACACATATTCTATGATTGCTGGAACGTTAACCAAATAACAAACTGCCTTTATGATATAAGGTAATGTGTGTTATCATCGTACCTGTTGAGCTGCCATTATGATCCGTGTTCGGTCCTGTGCTAGAACTTGGTGTTGATCCGCTTCCTATTGTCCAGTCGAAATCATCGCCAACCGGTTCATTGAACCAACTGCATAGTCCATTTTCAAATGTACAATTACCTTGAATAGAATAGACACCATGAACTAAGTTCTATATAGCGTGCAAAGTGTAAGCTTCAGGCTATTATGTTTATCGTTTTACCATGTCATGGTGTATTTTTTCGTATCTGATCAACGTCCATTGTTCCATGCAATAGTGTTGCAAACAACGTTACTACCATTAATCATGCTATAAATGAAGGTAAAAAGATTGAATTAGATAGCCTTATCGTTAATGTGCAGCGTTTTCATTAGATTAAGAAGATTCAAAATACCAGGTAGTGTACTTGGCTGCATTGTAGTAGAGGAAACCTTAGAAGATGTTTTTGAATTAGTTGTTGACAGCGATGCTGTGGTTGTTGGAAATCTTGATGGTGTCGTAGTGCCGCCTGAACGATCAGCTTTACTTGGTACTGTCGAGCAGTTTCCAACATTGAAATTTAGATCATCGATTGCTATGTCTCCCATAAAACTATTTCCACAAACTCCCTCGATTAACACCTTGACAAATGAACAGAGATTCATTTAACAACATGTAGCGTGTCATGAAAATTTCAAATCATGAGAATGTTCACTATTCTATACGTTAAATTTTATCGCCAATTTTAGCGAATCATCACAGAAAGCTGACAGTTGTGCTGATTCTCTCATGTAGATCAATGAATTAAGTTCTAATGATACTCACTGTATATGTGCCTCTGCCAACAGTAGTAACTGCCACGGCCGCTTTATGCCACATATTGCCTTGATTACCGATGAGCTGCCACTTTAGCTGAGCGCTCGAATTTCCTCTTTGTACAAAGATATTTAGTTGTCCAATATCTGAGCCATACATATGATACCAGAATGTGAAACATGTTGGGCCATAATTTGAAAACGCGGCACTGTATAGTTTTGCCTTCTCTCCAGATACCCTTGGTGACGAAGTTTCGATAAACAAGTATTTTCCTGAAAGTAACACGTGTTAGAAACTTCATTCACATATTTACCGGGCATTTTCAAAATCATTTAACACAATGTATTGTGGTTTTTAAACCAATTTGATGAAGAAACGACACATATTCTATGATTGCTGGAACGTTAACCAAATAACAAACTGCCTTTATGATATAAGGTAATGTGTGTTATCATCGTACCTGTTGAGCTGCCATTATGATCCGTGTTCGGTCCTGTGCTAGAACTTGGTGTTGATCCGCTTCCTATTGTCCAGTCGAAATCATCGCCAACCGGTTCATTGAACCAACTGCATAGTCCATTTTCAAATGTACAATTACCTCGAATAGAATAGACACCATGAACTAAGTTCTATATAGCGTGCAAAGTGTAAGCTTCAGGCTATTATGTTTATCGTTTTACCATGTCATGGTGTATTTTTTCGTATCTGATCAACGTCCATTGTTCCATGCAATAGTGTTGCAAACAACGTTACTACCATTAATCATGCTATAAATGAAGGTAAAAAGATTGAAATAGATAGCCTTATCGTTAATGTGCAGCGTTTTCATTAGATTAAGAAGATTCAAAATACCAGGTAGTGTACTTGGCTGCATTGTAGTAGAGGAAACCTTAGAAGATGTTTTTGAATTAGTTGTTGACAGCGATGCTGTGGTTGTTGGAAATCTTGATGGTGTCGTAGTGCCGCCTGAACGATCAGCTTTACTTGGTACTGTCGAGCAGTTTCCAACATTGAAATTTAGATCATCGATTGCTATGTCTCCCATAAAACTATTTCCACAAACTCCCTCGATTAACACCTTGACAAATGAACAGAGATTCATTTAACAACATGTAGCGTGTCATGAAAATTTCAAATCATGAGAATGTTCACTATTCTATACGTTAAATTTTATCGCCAATTTTAGCGATTCATCACAGAAAGCTGACAGTTGTGCTGATTCTCTCATGTAGATCAATGAATTAAGTTCTAATGATACTCACTGTATAATTGCCTCTGCCAACAGTAGTAACTGCCACGGCCGCTTTATGCCACATATTGCCTTGATTACCGATAAGCTGCCACTTTAGCTGAGCGCTCGAATTGCCTCTTTGTACAAAGATATTTAGTTGTCCAATATCTGAGCCATACATATGATACCAGAATGTGAAACATGTTGGGCCATAATTTGAAAACGCGGCACTGTATAGTTTTGCCTTCTCTCCAGATACCCTTGGTGACGAAGTTTCGATAAACAAGTATTTTCCTGAAAGTAACACGTGTTAGAAACTTCATTCACATATTAACCGGGCATTTTCAAAATCATTTAACACAATGTATTGTGGTTTTTAAACCAATTTGATGAAGAAACGACACATATTCTATGATTGCTGGAACGTTAACCAAATAACAAACTGCCTTTATGATATAAGGTAATGTGTGTTATCATCGTACCTGTTGAGCTGCCATTATGATCCGTGTTCGGTCCTGTGCTAGAACTTGGTGTTGATCCGCTTCCTATTGTCCAGTCGAAATCATCGCCAACCGGTTCATTGAACCAACTGCATAGTCCATTTTCAAATGTACAATTACCTCGAATAGAATAGACACCATGAACTAAGTTCTATATAGCGTGCAAAGTGTAAGCTTCAGGCTATTATGTTTATCGTTTTACCATGTCATGGTGTATTTTTTCGTATCTGATCAACGTCCATTGTTCCATGCAATAGTGTTGCAAACAACGTTACTACCATTAATCATGCTATAAATGAAGGTAAAAAGATTGAAATAGATAGCCTTATCGTTAATGTGCAGCGTTTTCATTAGATTAAGAAGATTCAAAATACCAGGTAGTGTACTTGGCTGCATTGTAGTAGAGGAAACCTTAGAAGATGTTTTTGAATTAGTTGTTGACAGCGATGCTGTGGTTGTTGGAAATCTTGATGGTGTCGTAGTGCCGCCTGAACGATCAGCTTTACTTGGTACTGTCGAGCAGTTTCCAACATTGAAATTTAGATCATCGATTGCTATGTCTCCCATAAAACTATTTCCACAAACTCCCTCGATTAACACCTTGACAAATGAACAGAGATTCATTTAACAACATGTAGCGTGTCATGAAAATTTCAAATCATGAGAATGTTCACTATTCTATACGTTAAATTTTATCGCCAATTTTAGCGATTCATCACAGAAAGCTGACAGTTGTGCTGATTCTCTCATGTAGATCAATGAATTAAGTTCTAATGATACTCACTGTATATGTGCCTCTGCCAACAGTAGTAACTGCCACGGCCGCTTTATGCCACATATTGCCTTGATTACCGATAAGCTGCCACTTTAGCTGAGCGCTCGAATTGCCTCTTTGTACAAAGATATTTAGTTGTCCAATATCTGAGCCATACATATGATACCAGAATGTGAAACATGTTGGGCCATAATTTGAAAACGCGGCACTGTATAGTTTTGCCTTCTCTCCAGATACCCTTGGTGACGAAGTTTCGATAAACAAGTATTTTCCTGAAAGTAACACGTGTTAGAAACTTCATTCACATATTTACCGGGCATTTTCAAAATCATTTAACACAATGTATTGTGGTTTTTAAACCAATTTGATGAAGAAACGACACATATTCTATGATTGCTGGAACGTTAACCAAATAACAAACTGCCTTTATGATATAAGGTAATGTGTGTTATCATCGTACCTGTTGAGCTGCCATTATGATCCGTGTTCGGTCCTGTGCTAGAACTTGGTGTTGATCCGCTTCCTATTGTCCAGTCGAAATCATCGCCAACCGGTTCATTGAACCAACTGCATAGTCCATTTTCAAATGTACAATTACCTCGAATAGAATAGACACTATGAACTAAGTTCTATATAGCGTGCAAAGTGTAAGCTTCAGGCTATTATGTTTATCGTTTTACCATGTCATGGTGTATTTTTTCGTATCTGATCAACGTCCATTGTTCCATGCAATAGTGTTGCAAACAACGTTACTACCATTAATCATGCTATAAATGAAGGTAAAAAGATTGAAATAGATAGCCTTATCGTTAATGTGCAGCGTTTTCATTAGATTAAGAAGATTCAAAATACCAGGTAGTGTACTTGGCTGCATTGTAGTAGAGGAAACCTTAGAAGATGTTTTTGAATTAGTTGTTGACAGCGATGCTGTGGTTGTTGGAAATCTTGATGGTGTCGTAGTGCCGCCTGAACGATCAGCTTTACTTGGTACTGTCGAGCAGTTTCCAACATTGAAATTTAGATCATCGATTGCTATGTCTCCCATAAAACTATTTCCACAAACTCCCTCGATTAACACCTTGACAAATGAACAGAGATTCATTTAACAACATGTAGCGTGTCATGAAAATTTCAAATCATGAGAATGTTCACTATTCTATACGTTAAATTTTATCGCCAATTTTAGCGATTCATCACAGAAAGCTGACAGTTGTGCTGATTCTCTCATGTAGATCAATGAATTAAGTTCTAATGATACTCACTGTATAATTGCCTCTGCCAACAGTAGTAACTGCCACGGCCGCTTTATGCCACATATTGCCTTGATTACCGATAAGCTGCCACTTTAGCTGAGCGCTCGAATTGCCTCTTTGTACAAAGATATTTAGTTGTCCAATATCTGAGCCATACATATGATACCAGAATGTGAAACATGTTGGGCCATAATTTGAAAACGCGGCACTGTATAGTTTTGCCTTCTCTCCAGATACCCTTGGTGACGAAGTTTCGATAAACAAGTATTTTCCTGAAAGTAACACGTGTTAGAAACTTCATTCACATATTTACCGGGCATTTTCAAAATCATTTAACACAATGTATTGTGGTTTTTAAACCAATTTGATGAAGAAACGACACATATTCTATGATTGCTGGAACGTTAACCAAATAACAAACTGCCTTTATGATATAAGGTAATGTGTGTTATCATCGTACCTGTTGAGCTGCCATTATGATCCGTGTTCGGTCCTGTGCTAGAACTTGGTGTTGATCCGCTTCCTATTGTCCAGTCGAAATCATCGCCAACCGGTTCATTGAACCAACTGCATAGTCCATTTTCAAATGTACAATTACCTCGAATAGAATAGACACTATGAACTAAGTTCTATATAGCGTGCAAAGTGTAAGCTTCAGGCTATTATGTTTATCGTTTTACCATGTCATGGTGTATTTTTTCGTATCTGATCAACGTCCATTGTTCCATGCAATAGTGTTGCAAACAACGTTACTACCATTAATCATGCTATAAATGAAGGTAAAAAGATTGAAATAGATAGCCTTATCGTTAATGTGCAGCGTTTTCATTAGATTAAGAAGATTCAAAATACCAGGTAGTGTACTTGGCTGCATTGTAGTAGAGGAAACCTTAGAAGATGTTTTTGAATTAGTTGTTGACAGCGATGCTGTGGTTGTTGGAAATCTTGATGGTGTCGTAGTGCCGCCTGAACGATCAGCTTTACTTGGTACTGTCGAGCAGTTTCCAACATTGAAATTTAGATCATCGATTGCTATGTCTCCCATAAAACTATTTCCACAAACTCCCTCGATTAACACCTTGACAAATGAACAGAGATTCATTTAACAACATGTAGCGTGTCATGAAAATTTCAAATCATGAGAATGTTCACTATTCTATACGTTAAATTTTATCGCCAATTTTAGCGATTCATCACAGAAAGCTGACAGTTGTGCTGATTCTCTCATGTAGATCAATGAATTAAGTTCTAATGATACTCACTGTATAATTGCCTCTGCCAACAGTAGTAACTGCCACGGCCGCTTTATGCCACATATTGCCTTGATTACCGATAAGCTGCCACTTTAGCTGAGCGCTCGAATTGCCTCTTTGTACAAAGATATTTAGTTGTCCAATATCTGAGCCATACATATGATACCAGAATGTGAAACATGTTGGGCCATAATTTGAAAACGCGGCACTGTATAGTTTTGCCTTCTCTCCAGATACCCTTGGTGACGAAGTTTCGATAAACAAGTATTTTCCTGAAAGTAACACGTGTTAGAAACTTCATTCACATATTTACCGGGCATTTTCAAAATCATTTAACACAATGTATTGTGGTTTTTAAACCAATTTGATGAAGAAACGACACATATTCTATGATTGCTGGAACGTTAACCAAATAACAAACTGCCTTTATGATATAAGGTAATGTGTGTTATCATCGTACCTGTTGAGCTGCCATTATGATCCGTGTTCGGTCCTGTGCTAGAACTTGGTGTTGATCCGCTTCCTATTGTCCAGTCGAAATCATCGCCAACCGGTTCATTGAACCAACTGCATAGTCCATTTTCAAATGTACAATTACCTCGAATAGAATAGACACTATGAACTAAGTTCTATATAGCGTGCAAAGTGTAAGCTTCAGGCTATTATGTTTATCGTTTTACCATGTCATGGTGTATTTTTTCGTATCTGATCAACGTCCATTGTTCCATGCAATAGTGTTGCAAACAACGTTACTACCATTAATCATGCTATAAATGAAGGTAAAAAGATTGAAATAGATAGCCTTATCGTTAATGTGCAGCGTTTTCATTAGATTAAGAAGATTCAAAATACCAGGTAGTGTACTTGGCTGCATTGTAGTAGAGGAAACCTTAGAAGATGTTTTTGAATTAGTTGTTGACAGCGATGCTGTGGTTGTTGGAAATCTTGATGGTGTCGTAGTGCCGCCTGAACGATCAGCTTTACTTGGTACTGTCGAGCAGTTTCCAACATTGAAATTTAGATCATCGATTGCTATGTCTCCCATAAAACTATTTCCACAAACTCCCTCGATTAACACCTTGACAAATGAACAGAGATTCATTTAACAACATGTAGCGTGTCATGAAAATTTCAAATCATGAGAATGTTCACTATTCTATACGTTAAATTTTATCGCCAATTTTAGCGATTCATCACAGAAAGCTGACAGTTGTGCTGATTCTCTCATGTAGATCAATGAATTAAGTTCTAATGATACTCACTGTATATGTGCCTCTGCCAACAGTAGTAACTGCCACGGCCGCTTTATGCCACATATTGCCTTGATTACCGATAAGCTGCCACTTTAGCTGAGCGCTCGAATTGCCTCTTTGTACAAAGATATTTAGTTGTCCAATATCTGAGCCATACATATGATACCAGAATGTGAAACATGTTGGGCCATAATTTGAAAACGCGGCACTGTATAGTTTTGCCTTCTCTCCAGATACCCTTGGTGACGAAGTTTCGATAAACAAGTATTTTCCTGAAAGTAACACGTGTTAGAAACTTCATTCACATATTTACCGGGCATTTTCAAAATCATTTAACACAATGTATTGTGGTTTTTAAACCAATTTGATGAAGAAACGACACATATTCTATGATTGCTGGAACGTTAACCAAATAACAAACTGCCTTTATGATATAAGGTAATGTGTGTTATCATCGTACCTGTTGAGCTGCCATTATGATCCGTGTTCGGTCCTGTGCTAGAACTTGGTGTTGATCCGCTTCCTATTGTCCAGTCGAAATCATCGCCAACCGGTTCATTGAACCAACTGCATAGTCCATTTTCAAATGTACAATTACCTCGAATAGAATAGACACCATGAACTAAGTTCTATATAGCGTGCAAAGTGTAAGCTTCAGGCTATTATGTTTATCGTTTTACCATGTCATGGTGTATTTTTTCGTATCTGATCAACGTCCATTGTTCCATGCAATAGTGTTGCAAACAACGTTACTACCATTAATCATGCTATAAATGAAGGTAAAAAGATTGAAATAGATAGCCTTATCGTTAATGTGCAGCGTTTTCATTAGATTAAGAAGATTCAAAATACCAGGTAGTGTACTTGGCTGCATTGTAGTAGAGGAAACCTTAGAAGATGTTTTTGAATTAGTTGTTGACAGCGATGCTGTGGTTGTTGGAAATCTTGATGGTGTCGTAGTGCCGCCTGAACGATCAGCTTTACTTGGTACTGTCGAGCAGTTTCCAACATTGAAATTTAGATCATCGATTGCTATGTCTCCCATAAAACTATTTCCACAAACTCCCTCGATTAACACCTTGACAAATGAACAGAGATTCATTTAACAACATGTAGCGTGTCATGAAAATTTCAAATCATGAGAATGTTCACTATTCTATACGTTAAATTTTATCGCCAATTTTAGCGATTCATCACAGAAAGCTGACAGTTGTGCTGATTCTCTCATGTAGATCAATGAATTAAGTTCTAATGATACTCACTGTATAATTGCCTCTGCCAACAGTAGTAACTGCCACGGCCGCTTTATGCCACATATTGCCTTGATTACCGATAAGCTGCCACTTTAGCTGAGCGCTCGAATTGCCTCTTTGTACAAAGATATTTAGTTGTCCAATATCTGAGCCATACATATGATACCAGAATGTGAAACATGTTGGGCCATAATTTGAAAACGCGGCACTGTATAGTTTTGCCTTCTCTCCAGATACCCTTGGTGACGAAGTTTCGATAAACAAGTATTTTCCTGAAAGTAACACGTGTTAGAAACTTCATTCACATATTTACCGGGCATTTTCAAAATCATTTAACACAATGTATTGTGGTTTTTAAACCAATTTGATGAAGAAACGACACATATTCTATGATTGCTGGAACGTTAACCAAATAACAAACTGCCTTTATGATATAAGGTAATGTGTGTTATCATCGTACCTGTTGAGCTGCCATTATGATCCGTGTTCGGTCCTGTGCTAGAACTTGGTGTTGATCCGCTTCCTATTGTCCAGTCGAAATCATCGCCAACCGGTTCATTGAACCAACTGCATAGTCCATTTTCAAATGTACAATTACCTCGAATAGAATAGACACCATGAACTAAGTTCTATATAGCGTGCAAAGTGTAAGCTTCAGGCTATTATGTTTATCGTTTTACCATGTCATGGTGTATTTTTTCGTATCTGATCAACGTCCATTGTTCCATGCAATAGTGTTGCAAACAACGTTACTACCATTAATCATGCTATAAATGAAGGTAAAAAGATTGAAATAGATAGCCTTATCGTTAATGTGCAGCGTTTTCATTAGATTAAGAAGATTCAAAATACCAGGTAGTGTACTTGGCTGCATTGTAGTAGAGGAAACCTTAGAAGATGTTTTTGAATTAGTTGTTGACAGCGATGCTGTGGTTGTTGGAAATCTTGATGGTGTCGTAGTGCCGCCTGAACGATCAGCTTTACTTGGTACTGTCGAGCAGTTTCCAACATTGAAATTTAGATCATCGATTGCTATGTCTCCCATAAAACTATTTCCACAAACTCCCTCGATTAACACCTTGACAAATGAACAGAGATTCATTTAACAACATGTAGCGTGTCATGAAAATTTCAAATCATGAGAATGTTCACTATTCTATACGTTAAATTTTATCGCCAATTTTAGCGATTCATCACAGAAAGCTGACAGTTGTGCTGATTCTCTCATGTAGATCAATGAATTAAGTTCTAATGATACTCACTGTATAATTGCCTCTGCCAACAGTAGTAACTGCCACGGCCGCTTTATGCCACATATTGCCTTGATTACCGATAAGCTGCCACTTTAGCTGAGCGCTCGAATTGCCTCTTTGTACAAAGATATTTAGTTGTCCAATATCTGAGCCATACATATGATACCAGAATGTGAAACATGTTGGGCCATAATTTGAAAACGCGGCACTGTATAGTTTTGCCTTCTCTCCAGATACCCTTGGTGACGAAGTTTCGATAAACAAGTATTTTCCTGAAAGTAACACGTGTTAGAAACTTCATTCACATATTTACCGGGCATTTTCAAAATCATTTAACACAATGTATTGTGGTTTTTAAACCAATTTGATGAAGAAACGACACATATTCTATGATTGCTGGAACGTTAACCAAATAACAAACTGCCTTTATGATATAAGGTAATGTGTGTTATCATCGTACCTGTTGAGCTGCCATTATGATCCGTGTTCGGTCCTGTGCTAGAACTTGGTGTTGATCCGCTTCCTATTGTCCAGTCGAAATCATCGCCAACCGGTTCATTGAACCAACTGCATAGTCCATTTTCAAATGTACAATTACCTCGAATAGAATAGACACTATGAACTAAGTTCTATATAGCGTGCAAAGTGTAAGCTTCAGGCTATTATGTTTATCGTTTTACCATGTCATGGTGTATTTTTTCGTATCTGATCAACGTCCATTGTTCCATGCAATAGTGTTGCAAACAACGTTACTACCATTAATCATGCTATAAATGAAGGTAAAAAGATTGAAATAGATAGCCTTATCGTTAATGTGCAGCGTTTTCATTAGATTAAGAAGATTCAAAATACCAGGTAGTGTACTTGGCTGCATTGTAGTAGAGGAAACCTTAGAAGATGTTTTTGAATTAGTTGTTGACAGCGATGCTGTGGTTGTTGGAAATCTTGATGGTGTCGTAGTGCCGCCTGAACGATCAGCTTTACTTGGTACTGTCGAGCAGTTTCCAACATTGAAATTTAGATCATCGATTGCTATGTCTCCCATAAAACTATTTCCACAAACTCCCTCGATTAACACCTTGACAAATGAACAGAGATTCATTTAACAACATGTAGCGTGTCATGAAAATTTCAAATCATGAGAATGTTCACTATTCTATACGTTAAATTTTATCGCCAATTTTAGCGATTCATCACAGAAAGCTGACAGTTGTGCTGATTCTCTCATGTAGATCAATGAATTAAGTTCTAATGATACTCACTGTATAATTGCCTCTGCCAACAGTAGTAACTGCCACGGCCGCTTTATGCCACATATTGCCTTGATTACCGATAAGCTGCCACTTTAGCTGAGCGCTCGAATTGCCTCTTTGTACAAAGATATTTAGTTGTCCAATATCTGAGCCATACATATGATACCAGAATGTGAAACATGTTGGGCCATAATTTGAAAACGCGGCACTGTATAGTTTTGCCTTCTCTCCAGATACCCTTGGTGACGAAGTTTCGATAAACAAGTATTTTCCTGAAAGTAACACGTGTTAGAAACTTCATTCACATATTTACCGGGCATTTTCAAAATCATTTAACACAATGTATTGTGGTTTTTAAACCAATTTGATGAAGAAACGACACATATTCTATGATTGCTGGAACGTTAACCAAATAACAAACTGCCTTTATGATATAAGGTAATGTGTGTTATCATCGTACCTGTTGAGCTGCCATTATGATCCGTGTTCGGTCCTGTGCTAGAACTTGGTGTTGATCCGCTTCCTATTGTCCAGTCGAAATCATCGCCAACCGGTTCATTGAACCAACTGCATAGTCCATTTTCAAATGTACAATTACCTCGAATAGAATAGACACTATGAACTAAGTTCTATATAGCGTGCAAAGTGTAAGCTTCAGGCTATTATGTTTATCGTTTTACCATGTCATGGTGTATTTTTTCGTATCTGATCAACGTCCATTGTTCCATGCAATAGTGTTGCAAACAACGTTACTACCATTAATCATGCTATAAATGAAGGTAAAAAGATTGAAATAGATAGCCTTATCGTTAATGTGCAGCGTTTTCATTAGATTAAGAAGATTCAAAATACCAGGTAGTGTACTTGGCTGCATTGTAGTAGAGGAAACCTTAGAAGATGTTTTTGAATTAGTTGTTGACAGCGATGCTGTGGTTGTTGGAAATCTTGATGGTGTCGTAGTGCCGCCTGAACGATCAGCTTTACTTGGTACTGTCGAGCAGTTTCCAACATTGAAATTTAGATCATCGATTGCTATGTCTCCCATAAAACTATTTCCACAAACTCCCTCGATTAACACCTTGACAAATGAACAGAGATTCATTTAACAACATGTAGCGTGTCATGAAAATTTCAAATCATGAGAATGTTCACTATTCTATACGTTAAATTTTATCGCCAATTTTAGCGATTCATCACAGAAAGCTGACAGTTGTGCTGATTCTCTCATGTAGATCAATGAATTAAGTTCTAATGATACTCACTGTATAATTGCCTCTGCCAACAGTAGTAACTGCCACGGCCGCTTTATGCCACATATTGCCTTGATTACCGATAAGCTGCCACTTTAGCTGAGCGCTCGAATTGCCTCTTTGTACAAAGATATTTAGTTGTCCAATATCTGAGCCATACATATGATACCAGAATGTGAAACATGTTGGGCCATAATTTGAAAACGCGGCACTGTATAGTTTTGCCTTCTCTCCAGATACCCTTGGTGACGAAGTTTCGATAAACAAGTATTTTCCTGAAAGTAACACGTGTTAGAAACTTCATTCACATATTTACCGGGCATTTTCAAAATCATTTAACACAATGTATTGTGGTTTTTAAACCAATTTGATGAAGAAACGACACATATTCTATGATTGCTGGAACGTTAACCAAATAACAAACTGCCTTTATGATATAAGGTAATGTGTGTTATCATCGTACCTGTTGAGCTGCCATTATGATCCGTGTTCGGTCCTGTGCTAGAACTTGGTGTTGATCCGCTTCCTATTGTCCAGTCGAAATCATCGCCAACCGGTTCATTGAACCAACTGCATAGTCCATTTTCAAATGTACAATTACCTCGAATAGAATAGACACTATGAACTAAGTTCTATATAGCGTGCAAAGTGTAAGCTTCAGGCTATTATGTTTATCGTTTTACCATGTCATGGTGTATTTTTTCGTATCTGATCAACGTCCATTGTTCCATGCAATAGTGTTGCAAACAACGTTACTACCATTAATCATGCTATAAATGAAGGTAAAAAGATTGAAATAGATAGCCTTATCGTTAATGTGCAGCGTTTTCATTAGATTAAGAAGATTCAAAATACCAGGTAGTGTACTTGGCTGCATTGTAGTAGAGGAAACCTTAGAAGATGTTTTTGAATTAGTTGTTGACAGCGATGCTGTGGTTGTTGGAAATCTTGATGGTGTCGTAGTGCCGCCTGAACGATCAGCTTTACTTGGTACTGTCGAGCAGTTTCCAACATTGAAATTTAGATCATCGATTGCTATGTCTCCCATAAAACTATTTCCACAAACTCCCTCGATTAACACCTTGACAAATGAACAGAGATTCATTTAACAACATGTAGCGTGTCATGAAAATTTCAAATCATGAGAATGTTCACTATTCTATACGTTAAATTTTATCGCCAATTTTAGCGATTCATCACAGAAAGCTGACAGTTGTGCTGATTCTCTCATGTAGATCAATGAATTAAGTTCTAATGATACTCACTGTATAATTGCCTCTGCCAACAGTAGTAACTGCCACGGCCGCTTTATGCCACATATTGCCTTGATTACCGATAAGCTGCCACTTTAGCTGAGCGCTCGAATTGCCTCTTTGTACAAAGATATTTAGTTGTCCAATATCTGAGCCATACATATGATACCAGAATGTGAAACATGTTGGGCCATAATTTGAAAACGCGGCACTGTATAGTTTTGCCTTCTCTCCAGATACCCTTGGTGACGAAGTTTCGATAAACAAGTATTTTCCTGAAAGTAACACGTGTTAGAAACTTCATTCACATATTTACCGGGCATTTTCAAAATCATTTAACACAATGTATTGTGGTTTTTAAACCAATTTGATGAAGAAACGACACATATTCTATGATTGCTGGAACGTTAACCAAATAACAAACTGCCTTTATGATATAAGGTAATGTGTGTTATCATCGTACCTGTTGAGCTGCCATTATGATCCGTGTTCGGTCCTGTGCTAGAACTTGGTGTTGATCCGCTTCCTATTGTCCAGTCGAAATCATCGCCAACCGGTTCATTGAACCAACTGCATAGTCCATTTTCAAATGTACAATTACCTCGAATAGAATAGACACTATGAACTAAGTTCTATATAGCGTGCAAAGTGTAAGCTTCAGGCTATTATGTTTATCGTTTTACCATGTCATGGTGTATTTTTTCGTATCTGATCAACGTCCATTGTTCCATGCAATAGTGTTGCAAACAACGTTACTACCATTAATCATGCTATAAATGAAGGTAAAAAGATTGAAATAGATAGCCTTATCGTTAATGTGCAGCGTTTTCATTAGATTAAGAAGATTCAAAATACCAGGTAGTGTACTTGGCTGCATTGTAGTAGAGGAAACCTTAGAAGATGTTTTTGAATTAGTTGTTGACAGCGATGCTGTGGTTGTTGGAAATCTTGATGGTGTCGTAGTGCCGCCTGAACGATCAGCTTTACTTGGTACTGTCGAGCAGTTTCCAACATTGAAATTTAGATCATCGATTGCTATGTCTCCCATAAAACTATTTCCACAAACTCCCTCGATTAACACCTTGACAAATGAACAGAGATTCATTTAACAACATGTAGCGTGTCATGAAAATTTCAAATCATGAGAATGTTCACTATTCTATACGTTAAATTTTATCGCCAATTTTAGCGATTCATCACAGAAAGCTGACAGTTGTGCTGATTCTCTCATGTAGATCAATGAATTAAGTTCTAATGATACTCACTGTATAATTGCCTCTGCCAACAGTAGTAACTGCCACGGCCGCTTTATGCCACATATTGCCTTGATTACCGATAAGCTGCCACTTTAGCTGAGCGCTCGAATTGCCTCTTTGTACAAAGATATTTAGTTGTCCAATATCTGAGCCATACATATGATACCAGAATGTGAAACATGTTGGGCCATAATTTGAAAACGCGGCACTGTATAGTTTTGCCTTCTCTCCAGATACCCTTGGTGACGAAGTTTCGATAAACAAGTATTTTCCTGAAAGTAACACGTGTTAGAAACTTCATTCACATATTTACCGGGCATTTTCAAAATCATTTAACACAATGTATTGTGGTTTTTAAACCAATTTGATGAAGAAACGACACATATTCTATGATTGCTGGAACGTTAACCAAATAACAAACTGCCTTTATGATATAAGGTAATGTGTGTTATCATCGTACCTGTTGAGCTGCCATTATGATCCGTGTTCGGTCCTGTGCTAGAACTTGGTGTTGATCCGCTTCCTATTGTCCAGTCGAAATCATCGCCAACCGGTTCATTGAACCAACTGCATAGTCCATTTTCAAATGTACAATTACCTCGAATAGAATAGACACTATGAACTAAGTTCTATATAGCGTGCAAAGTGTAAGCTTCAGGCTATTATGTTTATCGTTTTACCATGTCATGGTGTATTTTTTCGTATCTGATCAACGTCCATTGTTCCATGCAATAGTGTTGCAAACAACGTTACTACCATTAATCATGCTATAAATGAAGGTAAAAAGATTGAAATAGATAGCCTTATCGTTAATGTGCAGCGTTTTCATTAGATTAAGAAGATTCAAAATACCAGGTAGTGTACTTGGCTGCATTGTAGTAGAGGAAACCTTAGAAGATGTTTTTGAATTAGTTGTTGACAGCGATGCTGTGGTTGTTGGAAATCTTGATGGTGTCGTAGTGCCGCCTGAACGATCAGCTTTACTTGGTACTGTCGAGCAGTTTCCAACATTGAAATTTAGATCATCGATTGCTATGTCTCCCATAAAACTATTTCCACAAACTCCCTCGATTAACACCTTGACAAATGAACAGAGATTCATTTAACAACATGTAGCGTGTCATGAAAATTTCAAATCATGAGAATGTTCACTATTCTATACGTTAAATTTTATCGCCAATTTTAGCGATTCATCACAGAAAGCTGACAGTTGTGCTGATTCTCTCATGTAGATCAATGAATTAAGTTCTAATGATACTCACTGTATAATTGCCTCTGCCAACAGTAGTAACTGCCACGGCCGCTTTATGCCACATATTGCCTTGATTACCGATAAGCTGCCACTTTAGCTGAGCGCTCGAATTGCCTCTTTGTACAAAGATATTTAGTTGTCCAATATCTGAGCCATACATATGATACCAGAATGTGAAACATGTTGGGCCATAATTTGAAAACGCGGCACTGTATAGTTTTGCCTTCTCTCCAGATACCCTTGGTGACGAAGTTTCGATAAACAAGTATTTTCCTGAAAGTAACACGTGTTAGAAACTTCATTCACATATTTACCGGGCATTTTCAAAATCATTTAACACAATGTATTGTGGTTTTTAAACCAATTTGATGAAGAAACGACACATATTCTATGATTGCTGGAACGTTAACCAAATAACAAACTGCCTTTATGATATAAGGTAATGTGTGTTATCATCGTACCTGTTGAGCTGCCATTATGATCCGTGTTCGGTCCTGTGCTAGAACTTGGTGTTGATCCGCTTCCTATTGTCCAGTCGAAATCATCGCCAACCGGTTCATTGAACCAACTGCATAGTCCATTTTCAAATGTACAATTACCTCGAATAGAATAGACACTATGAACTAAGTTCTATATAGCGTGCAAAGTGTAAGCTTCAGGCTATTATGTTTATCGTTTTACCATGTCATGGTGTATTTTTTCGTATCTGATCAACGTCCATTGTTCCATGCAATAGTGTTGCAAACAACGTTACTACCATTAATCATGCTATAAATGAAGGTAAAAAGATTGAAATAGATAGCCTTATCGTTAATGTGCAGCGTTTTCATTAGATTAAGAAGATTCAAAATACCAGGTAGTGTACTTGGCTGCATTGTAGTAGAGGAAACCTTAGAAGATGTTTTTGAATTAGTTGTTGACAGCGATGCTGTGGTTGTTGGAAATCTTGATGGTGTCGTAGTGCCGCCTGAACGATCAGCTTTACTTGGTACTGTCGAGCAGTTTCCAACATTGAAATTTAGATCATCGATTGCTATGTCTCCCATAAAACTATTTCCACAAACTCCCTCGATTAACACCTTGACAAATGAACAGAGATTCATTTAACAACATGTAGCGTGTCATGAAAATTTCAAATCATGAGAATGTTCACTATTCTATACGTTAAATTTTATCGCCAATTTTAGCGATTCATCACAGAAAGCTGACAGTTGTGCTGATTCTCTCATGTAGATCAATGAATTAAGTTCTAATGATACTCACTGTATAATTGCCTCTGCCAACAGTAGTAACTGCCACGGCCGCTTTATGCCACATATTGCCTTGATTACCGATAAGCTGCCACTTTAGCTGAGCGCTCGAATTGCCTCTTTGTACAAAGATATTTAGTTGTCCAATATCTGAGCCATACATATGATACCAGAATGTGAAACATGTTGGGCCATAATTTGAAAACGCGGCACTGTATAGTTTTGCCTTCTCTCCAGATACCCTTGGTGACGAAGTTTCGATAAACAAGTATTTTCCTGAAAGTAACACGTGTTAGAAACTTCATTCACATATTTACCGGGCATTTTCAAAATCATTTAACACAATGTATTGTGGTTTTTAAACCAATTTGATGAAGAAACGACACATATTCTATGATTGCTGGAACGTTAACCAAATAACAAACTGCCTTTATGATATAAGGTAATGTGTGTTATCATCGTACCTGTTGAGCTGCCATTATGATCCGTGTTCGGTCCTGTGCTAGAACTTGGTGTTGATCCGCTTCCTATTGTCCAGTCGAAATCATCGCCAACCGGTTCATTGAACCAACTGCATAGTCCATTTTCAAATGTACAATTACCTCGAATAGAATAGACACTATGAACTAAGTTCTATATAGCGTGCAAAGTGTAAGCTTCAGGCTATTATGTTTATCGTTTTACCATGTCATGGTGTATTTTTTCGTATCTGATCAACGTCCATTGTTCCATGCAATAGTGTTGCAAACAACGTTACTACCATTAATCATGCTATAAATGAAGGTAAAAAGATTGAAATAGATAGCCTTATCGTTAATGTGCAGCGTTTTCATTAGATTAAGAAGATTCAAAATACCAGGTAGTGTACTTGGCTGCATTGTAGTAGAGGAAACCTTAGAAGATGTTTTTGAATTAGTTGTTGACAGCGATGCTGTGGTTGTTGGAAATCTTGATGGTGTCGTAGTGCCGCCTGAACGATCAGCTTTACTTGGTACTGTCGAGCAGTTTCCAACATTGAAATTTAGATCATCGATTGCTATGTCTCCCATAAAACTATTTCCACAAACTCCCTCGATTAACACCTTGACAAATGAACAGAGATTCATTTAACAACATGTA
>OZ025191.1:1961973-2001973 GCA_964019065.1 Catostylus mosaicus
CCCTTGGTGACGAAGTTTCGATAAACAAGTATTTTCCTGAAAGTAACACGTGTTAGAAACTTCATTCACATATTTACCGGGCATTTTCAAAATCATTTAACACAATGTATTGTGGTTTTTAAACCAATTTGATGAAGAAACGACACATATTCTATGATTGCTGGAACGTTAACCAAATAACAAACTGCCTTTATGATATAAGGTAATGTGTGTTATCATCGTACCTGTTGAGCTGCCATTATGATCCGTGTTCGGTCCTGTGCTAGAACTTGGTGTTGATCCGCTTCCTATTGTCCAGTCGAAATCATCGCCAACCGGTTCATTGAACCAACTGCATAGTCCATTTTCAAATGTACAATTACCTCGAATAGAATAGACACTATGAACTAAGTTCTATATAGCGTGCAAAGTGTAAGCTTCAGGCTATTATGTTTATCGTTTTACCATGTCATGGTGTATTTTTTCGTATCTGATCAACGTCCATTGTTCCATGCAATAGTGTTGCAAACAACGTTACTACCATTAATCATGCTATAAATGAAGGTAAAAAGATTGAAATAGATAGCCTTATCGTTAATGTGCAGCGTTTTCATTAGATTAAGAAGATTCAAAATACCAGGTAGTGTACTTGGCTGCATTGTAGTAGAGGAAACCTTAGAAGATGTTTTTGAATTAGTTGTTGACAGCGATGCTGTGGTTGTTGGAAATCTTGATGGTGTCGTAGTGCCGCCTGAACGATCAGCTTTACTTGGTACTGTCGAGCAGTTTCCAACATTGAAATTTAGATCATCGATTGCTATGTCTCCCATAAAACTATTTCCACAAACTCCCTCGATTAACACCTTGACAAATGAACAGAGATTCATTTAACAACATGTAGCGTGTCATGAAAATTTCAAATCATGAGAATGTTCACTATTCTATACGTTAAATTTTATCGCCAATTTTAGCGATTCATCACAGAAAGCTGACAGTTGTGCTGATTCTCTCATGTAGATCAATGAATTAAGTTCTAATGATACTCACTGTATAATTGCCTCTGCCAACAGTAGTAACTGCCACGGCCGCTTTATGCCACATATTGCCTTGATTACCGATAAGCTGCCACTTTAGCTGAGCGCTCGAATTGCCTCTTTGTACAAAGATATTTAGTTGTCCAATATCTGAGCCATACATATGATACCAGAATGTGAAACATGTTGGGCCATAATTTGAAAACGCGGCACTGTATAGTTTTGCCTTCTCTCCAGATACCCTTGGTGACGAAGTTTCGAGATAAACAAGTATTTTCCTGAAAGTAACACGTGTTAGAAACTTCATTCACATATTTACCGGGCATTTTCAAAATCATTTAACACAATGTATTGTGGTTTTTAAACCAATTTGATGAAGAAACGACACATATTCTATGATTGCTGGAACGTTAACCAAATAACAAACTGCCTTTATGATATAAGGTAATGTGTGTTATCATCGTACCTGTTGAGCTGCCATTATGATCCGTGTTCGGTCCTGTGCTAGAACTTGGTGTTGATCCGCTTCCTATTGTCCAGTCGAAATCATCGCCAACCGGTTCATTGAACCAACTGCATAGTCCATTTTCAAATGTACAATTACCTCGAATAGAATAGACACTATGAACTAAGTTCTATATAGCGTGCAAAGTGTAAGCTTCAGGCTATTATGTTTATCGTTTTACCATGTCATGGTGTATTTTTTCGTATCTGATCAACGTCCATTGTTCCATGCAATAGTGTTGCAAACAACGTTACTACCATTAATCATGCTATAAATGAAGGTAAAAAGATTGAAATAGATAGCCTTATCGTTAATGTGCAGCGTTTTCATTAGATTAAGAAGATTCAAAATACCAGGTAGTGTACTTGGCTGCATTGTAGTAGAGGAAACCTTAGAAGATGTTTTTGAATTAGTTGTTGACAGCGATGCTGTGGTTGTTGGAAATCTTGATGGTGTCGTAGTGCCGCCTGAACGATCAGCTTTACTTGGTACTGTCGAGCAGTTTCCAACATTGAAATTTAGATCATCGATTGCTATGTCTCCCATAAAACTATTTCCACAAACTCCCTCGATTAACACCTTGACAAATGAACAGAGATTCATTTAACAACATGTAGCGTGTCATGAAAATTTCAAATCATGAGAATGTTCACTATTCTATACGTTAAATTTTATCGCCAATTTTAGCGATTCATCACAGAAAGCTGACAGTTGTGCTGATTCTCTCATGTAGATCAATGAATTAAGTTCTAATGATACTCACTGTATAATTGCCTCTGCCAACAGTAGTAACTGCCACGGCCGCTTTATGCCACATATTGCCTTGATTACCGATAAGCTGCCACTTTAGCTGAGCGCTCGAATTGCCTCTTTGTACAAAGATATTTAGTTGTCCAATATCTGAGCCATACATATGATACCAGAATGTGAAACATGTTGGGCCATAATTTGAAAACGCGGCACTGTATAGTTTTGCCTTCTCTCCAGATACCCTTGGTGACGAAGTTTCGATAAACAAGTATTTTCCTGAAAGTAACACGTGTTAGAAACTTCATTCACATATTTACCGGGCATTTTCAAAATCATTTAACACAATGTATTGTGGTTTTTAAACCAATTTGATGAAGAAACGACACATATTCTATGATTGCTGGAACGTTAACCAAATAACAAACTGCCTTTATGATATAAGGTAATGTGTGTTATCATCGTACCTGTTGAGCTGCCATTATGATCCGTGTTCGGTCCTGTGCTAGAACTTGGTGTTGATCCGCTTCCTATTGTCCAGTCGAAATCATCGCCAACCGGTTCATTGAACCAACTGCATAGTCCATTTTCAAATGTACAATTACCTCGAATAGAATAGACACTATGAACTAAGTTCTATATAGCGTGCAAAGTGTAAGCTTCAGGCTATTATGTTTATCGTTTTACCATGTCATGGTGTATTTTTTCGTATCTGATCAACGTCCATTGTTCCATGCAATAGTGTTGCAAACAACGTTACTACCATTAATCATGCTATAAATGAAGGTAAAAAGATTGAAATAGATAGCCTTATCGTTAATGTGCAGCGTTTTCATTAGATTAAGAAGATTCAAAATACCAGGTAGTGTACTTGGCTGCATTGTAGTAGAGGAAACCTTAGAAGATGTTTTTGAATTAGTTGTTGACAGCGATGCTGTGGTTGTTGGAAATCTTGATGGTGTCGTAGTGCCGCCTGAACGATCAGCTTTACTTGGTACTGTCGAGCAGTTTCCAACATTGAAATTTAGATCATCGATTGCTATGTCTCCCATAAAACTATTTCCACAAACTCCCTCGATTAACACCTTGACAAATGAACAGAGATTCATTTAACAACATGTAGCGTGTCATGAAAATTTCAAATCATGAGAATGTTCACTATTCTATACGTTAAATTTTATCGCCAATTTTAGCGATTCATCACAGAAAGCTGACAGTTGTGCTGATTCTCTCATGTAGATCAATGAATTAAGTTCTAATGATACTCACTGTATAATTGCCTCTGCCAACAGTAGTAACTGCCACGGCCGCTTTATGCCACATATTGCCTTGATTACCGATAAGCTGCCACTTTAGCTGAGCGCTCGAATTGCCTCTTTGTACAAAGATATTTAGTTGTCCAATATCTGAGCCATACATATGATACCAGAATGTGAAACATGTTGGGCCATAATTTGAAAACGCGGCACTGTATAGTTTTGCCTTCTCTCCAGATACCCTTGGTGACGAAGTTTCGATAAACAAGTATTTTCCTGAAAGTAACACGTGTTAGAAACTTCATTCACATATTTACCGGGCATTTTCAAAATCATTTAACACAATGTATTGTGGTTTTTAAACCAATTTGATGAAGAAACGACACATATTCTATGATTGCTGGAACGTTAACCAAATAACAAACTGCCTTTATGATATAAGGTAATGTGTGTTATCATCGTACCTGTTGAGCTGCCATTATGATCCGTGTTCGGTCCTGTGCTAGAACTTGGTGTTGATCCGCTTCCTATTGTCCAGTCGAAATCATCGCCAACCGGTTCATTGAACCAACTGCATAGTCCATTTTCAAATGTACAATTACCTCGAATAGAATAGACACTATGAACTAAGTTCTATATAGCGTGCAAAGTGTAAGCTTCAGGCTATTATGTTTATCGTTTTACCATGTCATGGTGTATTTTTTCGTATCTGATCAACGTCCATTGTTCCATGCAATAGTGTTGCAAACAACGTTACTACCATTAATCATGCTATAAATGAAGGTAAAAAGATTGAAATAGATAGCCTTATCGTTAATGTGCAGCGTTTTCATTAGATTAAGAAGATTCAAAATACCAGGTAGTGTACTTGGCTGCATTGTAGTAGAGGAAACCTTAGAAGATGTTTTTGAATTAGTTGTTGACAGCGATGCTGTGGTTGTTGGAAATCTTGATGGTGTCGTAGTGCCGCCTGAACGATCAGCTTTACTTGGTACTGTCGAGCAGTTTCCAACATTGAAATTTAGATCATCGATTGCTATGTCTCCCATAAAACTATTTCCACAAACTCCCTCGATTAACACCTTGACAAATGAACAGAGATTCATTTAACAACATGTAGCGTGTCATGAAAATTTCAAATCATGAGAATGTTCACTATTCTATACGTTAAATTTTATCGCCAATTTTAGCGATTCATCACAGAAAGCTGACAGTTGTGCTGATTCTCTCATGTAGATCAATGAATTAAGTTCTAATGATACTCACTGTATAATTGCCTCTGCCAACAGTAGTAACTGCCACGGCCGCTTTATGCCACATATTGCCTTGATTACCGATAAGCTGCCACTTTAGCTGAGCGCTCGAATTGCCTCTTTGTACAAAGATATTTAGTTGTCCAATATCTGAGCCATACATATGATACCAGAATGTGAAACATGTTGGGCCATAATTTGAAAACGCGGCACTGTATAGTTTTGCCTTCTCTCCAGATACCCTTGGTGACGAAGTTTCGATAAACAAGTATTTTCCTGAAAGTAACACGTGTTAGAAACTTCATTCACATATTTACCGGGCATTTTCAAAATCATTTAACACAATGTATTGTGGTTTTTAAACCAATTTGATGAAGAAACGACACATATTCTATGATTGCTGGAACGTTAACCAAATAACAAACTGCCTTTATGATATAAGGTAATGTGTGTTATCATCGTACCTGTTGAGCTGCCATTATGATCCGTGTTCGGTCCTGTGCTAGAACTTGGTGTTGATCCGCTTCCTATTGTCCAGTCGAAATCATCGCCAACCGGTTCATTGAACCAACTGCATAGTCCATTTTCAAATGTACAATTACCTCGAATAGAATAGACACTATGAACTAAGTTCTATATAGCGTGCAAAGTGTAAGCTTCAGGCTATTATGTTTATCGTTTTACCATGTCATGGTGTATTTTTTCGTATCTGATCAACGTCCATTGTTCCATGCAATAGTGTTGCAAACAACGTTACTACCATTAATCATGCTATAAATGAAGGTAAAAAGATTGAAATAGATAGCCTTATCGTTAATGTGCAGCGTTTTCATTAGATTAAGAAGATTCAAAATACCAGGTAGTGTACTTGGCTGCATTGTAGTAGAGGAAACCTTAGAAGATGTTTTTGAATTAGTTGTTGACAGCGATGCTGTGGTTGTTGGAAATCTTGATGGTGTCGTAGTGCCGCCTGAACGATCAGCTTTACTTGGTACTGTCGAGCAGTTTCCAACATTGAAATTTAGATCATCGATTGCTATGTCTCCCATAAAACTATTTCCACAAACTCCCTCGATTAACACCTTGACAAATGAACAGAGATTCATTTAACAACATGTAGCGTGTCATGAAAATTTCAAATCATGAGAATGTTCACTATTCTATACGTTAAATTTTATCGCCAATTTTAGCGATTCATCACAGAAAGCTGACAGTTGTGCTGATTCTCTCATGTAGATCAATGAATTAAGTTCTAATGATACTCACTGTATAATTGCCTCTGCCAACAGTAGTAACTGCCACGGCCGCTTTATGCCACATATTGCCTTGATTACCGATAAGCTGCCACTTTAGCTGAGCGCTCGAATTGCCTCTTTGTACAAAGATATTTAGTTGTCCAATATCTGAGCCATACATATGATACCAGAATGTGAAACATGTTGGGCCATAATTTGAAAACGCGGCACTGTATAGTTTTGCCTTCTCTCCAGATACCCTTGGTGACGAAGTTTCGATAAACAAGTATTTTCCTGAAAGTAACACGTGTTAGAAACTTCATTCACATATTTACCGGGCATTTTCAAAATCATTTAACACAATGTATTGTGGTTTTTAAACCAATTTGATGAAGAAACGACACATATTCTATGATTGCTGGAACGTTAACCAAATAACAAACTGCCTTTATGATATAAGGTAATGTGTGTTATCATCGTACCTGTTGAGCTGCCATTATGATCCGTGTTCGGTCCTGTGCTAGAACTTGGTGTTGATCCGCTTCCTATTGTCCAGTCGAAATCATCGCCAACCGGTTCATTGAACCAACTGCATAGTCCATTTTCAAATGTACAATTACCTCGAATAGAATAGACACTATGAACTAAGTTCTATATAGCGTGCAAAGTGTAAGCTTCAGGCTATTATGTTTATCGTTTTACCATGTCATGGTGTATTTTTTCGTATCTGATCAACGTCCATTGTTCCATGCAATAGTGTTGCAAACAACGTTACTACCATTAATCATGCTATAAATGAAGGTAAAAAGATTGAAATAGATAGCCTTATCGTTAATGTGCAGCGTTTTCATTAGATTAAGAAGATTCAAAATACCAGGTAGTGTACTTGGCTGCATTGTAGTAGAGGAAACCTTAGAAGATGTTTTTGAATTAGTTGTTGACAGCGATGCTGTGGTTGTTGGAAATCTTGATGGTGTCGTAGTGCCGCCTGAACGATCAGCTTTACTTGGTACTGTCGAGCAGTTTCCAACATTGAAATTTAGATCATCGATTGCTATGTCTCCCATAAAACTATTTCCACAAACTCCCTCGATTAACACCTTGACAAATGAACAGAGATTCATTTAACAACATGTAGCGTGTCATGAAAATTTCAAATCATGAGAATGTTCACTATTCTATACGTTAAATTTTATCGCCAATTTTAGCGATTCATCACAGAAAGCTGACAGTTGTGCTGATTCTCTCATGTAGATCAATGAATTAAGTTCTAATGATACTCACTGTATAATTGCCTCTGCCAACAGTAGTAACTGCCACGGCCGCTTTATGCCACATATTGCCTTGATTACCGATAAGCTGCCACTTTAGCTGAGCGCTCGAATTGCCTCTTTGTACAAAGATATTTAGTTGTCCAATATCTGAGCCATACATATGATACCAGAATGTGAAACATGTTGGGCCATAATTTGAAAACGCGGCACTGTATAGTTTTGCCTTCTCTCCAGATACCCTTGGTGACGAAGTTTCGATAAACAAGTATTTTCCTGAAAGTAACACGTGTTAGAAACTTCATTCACATATTTACCGGGCATTTTCAAAATCATTTAACACAATGTATTGTGGTTTTTAAACCAATTTGATGAAGAAACGACACATATTCTATGATTGCTGGAACGTTAACCAAATAACAAACTGCCTTTATGATATAAGGTAATGTGTGTTATCATCGTACCTGTTGAGCTGCCATTATGATCCGTGTTCGGTCCTGTGCTAGAACTTGGTGTTGATCCGCTTCCTATTGTCCAGTCGAAATCATCGCCAACCGGTTCATTGAACCAACTGCATAGTCCATTTTCAAATGTACAATTACCTCGAATAGAATAGACACTATGAACTAAGTTCTATATAGCGTGCAAAGTGTAAGCTTCAGGCTATTATGTTTATCGTTTTACCATGTCATGGTGTATTTTTTCGTATCTGATCAACGTCCATTGTTCCATGCAATAGTGTTGCAAACAACGTTACTACCATTAATCATGCTATAAATGAAGGTAAAAAGATTGAAATAGATAGCCTTATCGTTAATGTGCAGCGTTTTCATTAGATTAAGAAGATTCAAAATACCAGGTAGTGTACTTGGCTGCATTGTAGTAGAGGAAACCTTAGAAGATGTTTTTGAATTAGTTGTTGACAGCGATGCTGTGGTTGTTGGAAATCTTGATGGTGTCGTAGTGCCGCCTGAACGATCAGCTTTACTTGGTACTGTCGAGCAGTTTCCAACATTGAAATTTAGATCATCGATTGCTATGTCTCCCATAAAACTATTTCCACAAACTCCCTCGATTAACACCTTGACAAATGAACAGAGATTCATTTAACAACATGTAGCGTGTCATGAAAATTTCAAATCATGAGAATGTTCACTATTCTATACGTTAAATTTTATCGCCAATTTTAGCGATTCATCACAGAAAGCTGACAGTTGTGCTGATTCTCTCATGTAGATCAATGAATTAAGTTCTAATGATACTCACTGTATAATTGCCTCTGCCAACAGTAGTAACTGCCACGGCCGCTTTATGCCACATATTGCCTTGATTACCGATAAGCTGCCACTTTAGCTGAGCGCTCGAATTGCCTCTTTGTACAAAGATATTTAGTTGTCCAATATCTGAGCCATACATATGATACCAGAATGTGAAACATGTTGGGCCATAATTTGAAAACGCGGCACTGTATAGTTTTGCCTTCTCTCCAGATACCCTTGGTGACGAAGTTTCGATAAACAAGTATTTTCCTGAAAGTAACACGTGTTAGAAACTTCATTCACATATTTACCGGGCATTTTCAAAATCATTTAACACAATGTATTGTGGTTTTTAAACCAATTTGATGAAGAAACGACACATATTCTATGATTGCTGGAACGTTAACCAAATAACAAACTGCCTTTATGATATAAGGTAATGTGTGTTATCATCGTACCTGTTGAGCTGCCATTATGATCCGTGTTCGGTCCTGTGCTAGAACTTGGTGTTGATCCGCTTCCTATTGTCCAGTCGAAATCATCGCCAACCGGTTCATTGAACCAACTGCATAGTCCATTTTCAAATGTACAATTACCTCGAATAGAATAGACACTATGAACTAAGTTCTATATAGCGTGCAAAGTGTAAGCTTCAGGCTATTATGTTTATCGTTTTACCATGTCATGGTGTATTTTTTCGTATCTGATCAACGTCCATTGTTCCATGCAATAGTGTTGCAAACAACGTTACTACCATTAATCATGCTATAAATGAAGGTAAAAAGATTGAAATAGATAGCCTTATCGTTAATGTGCAGCGTTTTCATTAGATTAAGAAGATTCAAAATACCAGGTAGTGTACTTGGCTGCATTGTAGTAGAGGAAACCTTAGAAGATGTTTTTGAATTAGTTGTTGACAGCGATGCTGTGGTTGTTGGAAATCTTGATGGTGTCGTAGTGCCGCCTGAACGATCAGCTTTACTTGGTACTGTCGAGCAGTTTCCAACATTGAAATTTAGATCATCGATTGCTATGTCTCCCATAAAACTATTTCCACAAACTCCCTCGATTAACACCTTGACAAATGAACAGAGATTCATTTAACAACATGTAGCGTGTCATGAAAATTTCAAATCATGAGAATGTTCACTATTCTATACGTTAAATTTTATCGCCAATTTTAGCGATTCATCACAGAAAGCTGACAGTTGTGCTGATTCTCTCATGTAGATCAATGAATTAAGTTCTAATGATACTCACTGTATAATTGCCTCTGCCAACAGTAGTAACTGCCACGGCCGCTTTATGCCACATATTGCCTTGATTACCGATAAGCTGCCACTTTAGCTGAGCGCTCGAATTGCCTCTTTGTACAAAGATATTTAGTTGTCCAATATCTGAGCCATACATATGATACCAGAATGTGAAACATGTTGGGCCATAATTTGAAAACGCGGCACTGTATAGTTTTGCCTTCTCTCCAGATACCCTTGGTGACGAAGTTTCGATAAACAAGTATTTTCCTGAAAGTAACACGTGTTAGAAACTTCATTCACATATTTACCGGGCATTTTCAAAATCATTTAACACAATGTATTGTGGTTTTTAAACCAATTTGATGAAGAAACGACACATATTCTATGATTGCTGGAACGTTAACCAAATAACAAACTGCCTTTATGATATAAGGTAATGTGTGTTATCATCGTACCTGTTGAGCTGCCATTATGATCCGTGTTCGGTCCTGTGCTAGAACTTGGTGTTGATCCGCTTCCTATTGTCCAGTCGAAATCATCGCCAACCGGTTCATTGAACCAACTGCATAGTCCATTTTCAAATGTACAATTACCTCGAATAGAATAGACACTATGAACTAAGTTCTATATAGCGTGCAAAGTGTAAGCTTCAGGCTATTATGTTTATCGTTTTACCATGTCATGGTGTATTTTTTCGTATCTGATCAACGTCCATTGTTCCATGCAATAGTGTTGCAAACAACGTTACTACCATTAATCATGCTATAAATGAAGGTAAAAAGATTGAAATAGATAGCCTTATCGTTAATGTGCAGCGTTTTCATTAGATTAAGAAGATTCAAAATACCAGGTAGTGTACTTGGCTGCATTGTAGTAGAGGAAACCTTAGAAGATGTTTTTGAATTAGTTGTTGACAGCGATGCTGTGGTTGTTGGAAATCTTGATGGTGTCGTAGTGCCGCCTGAACGATCAGCTTTACTTGGTACTGTCGAGCAGTTTCCAACATTGAAATTTAGATCATCGATTGCTATGTCTCCCATAAAACTATTTCCACAAACTCCCTCGATTAACACCTTGACAAATGAACAGAGATTCATTTAACAACATGTAGCGTGTCATGAAAATTTCAAATCATGAGAATGTTCACTATTCTATACGTTAAATTTTATCGCCAATTTTAGCGATTCATCACAGAAAGCTGACAGTTGTGCTGATTCTCTCATGTAGATCAATGAATTAAGTTCTAATGATACTCACTGTATAATTGCCTCTGCCAACAGTAGTAACTGCCACGGCCGCTTTATGCCACATATTGCCTTGATTACCGATAAGCTGCCACTTTAGCTGAGCGCTCGAATTGCCTCTTTGTACAAAGATATTTAGTTGTCCAATATCTGAGCCATACATATGATACCAGAATGTGAAACATGTTGGGCCATAATTTGAAAACGCGGCACTGTATAGTTTTGCCTTCTCTCCAGATACCCTTGGTGACGAAGTTTCGATAAACAAGTATTTTCCTGAAAGTAACACGTGTTAGAAACTTCATTCACATATTTACCGGGCATTTTCAAAATCATTTAACACAATGTATTGTGGTTTTTAAACCAATTTGATGAAGAAACGACACATATTCTATGATTGCTGGAACGTTAACCAAATAACAAACTGCCTTTATGATATAAGGTAATGTGTGTTATCATCGTACCTGTTGAGCTGCCATTATGATCCGTGTTCGGTCCTGTGCTAGAACTTGGTGTTGATCCGCTTCCTATTGTCCAGTCGAAATCATCGCCAACCGGTTCATTGAACCAACTGCATAGTCCATTTTCAAATGTACAATTACCTCGAATAGAATAGACACTATGAACTAAGTTCTATATAGCGTGCAAAGTGTAAGCTTCAGGCTATTATGTTTATCGTTTTACCATGTCATGGTGTATTTTTTCGTATCTGATCAACGTCCATTGTTCCATGCAATAGTGTTGCAAACAACGTTACTACCATTAATCATGCTATAAATGAAGGTAAAAAGATTGAAATAGATAGCCTTATCGTTAATGTGCAGCGTTTTCATTAGATTAAGAAGATTCAAAATACCAGGTAGTGTACTTGGCTGCATTGTAGTAGAGGAAACCTTAGAAGATGTTTTTGAATTAGTTGTTGACAGCGATGCTGTGGTTGTTGGAAATCTTGATGGTGTCGTAGTGCCGCCTGAACGATCAGCTTTACTTGGTACTGTCGAGCAGTTTCCAACATTGAAATTTAGATCATCGATTGCTATGTCTCCCATAAAACTATTTCCACAAACTCCCTCGATTAACACCTTGACAAATGAACAGAGATTCATTTAACAACATGTAGCGTGTCATGAAAATTTCAAATCATGAGAATGTTCACTATTCTATACGTTAAATTTTATCGCCAATTTTAGCGATTCATCACAGAAAGCTGACAGTTGTGCTGATTCTCTCATGTAGATCAATGAATTAAGTTCTAATGATACTCACTGTATAATTGCCTCTGCCAACAGTAGTAACTGCCACGGCCGCTTTATGCCACATATTGCCTTGATTACCGATAAGCTGCCACTTTAGCTGAGCGCTCGAATTGCCTCTTTGTACAAAGATATTTAGTTGTCCAATATCTGAGCCATACATATGATACCAGAATGTGAAACATGTTGGGCCATAATTTGAAAACGCGGCACTGTATAGTTTTGCCTTCTCTCCAGATACCCTTGGTGACGAAGTTTCGATAAACAAGTATTTTCCTGAAAGTAACACGTGTTAGAAACTTCATTCACATATTTACCGGGCATTTTCAAAATCATTTAACACAATGTATTGTGGTTTTTAAACCAATTTGATGAAGAAACGACACATATTCTATGATTGCTGGAACGTTAACCAAATAACAAACTGCCTTTATGATATAAGGTAATGTGTGTTATCATCGTACCTGTTGAGCTGCCATTATGATCCGTGTTCGGTCCTGTGCTAGAACTTGGTGTTGATCCGCTTCCTATTGTCCAGTCGAAATCATCGCCAACCGGTTCATTGAACCAACTGCATAGTCCATTTTCAAATGTACAGTTAGCTTCAAAAGGAAAACTTTCCATTGTAAACTTTTTTTTTGTTTGGATTTGATCTTTAAGTAATTAACTACAATTATTTCTTTTTGGCCACTCTTTCTAGCTCTAGTGTGGACATCTGCTAGGAACTGATTCAGGACTTTTTATTTTCTAACATACGAAGTATACTCTTTCAGCAAGGTTAAAGGAAGTGTAACATCATAAACAATTGTGTTCATTAAGGGCATTTTAGATGGTGATTCAGTATTTAGAAAAGAAGCAGCTTTTTTAGTCTTTTCAGGGAAAATGAGGATATTTATTTGGACAATTGTAGCATTATTCCCCCAAAATAGAGCATTCAATGATCCTTCTTCTCATGAACATAGAATTTGATATACCTGTGAAGTATTTGGATGATGGGGTTGTCATCATTTGTGAGAATAGCTTGCTTGAAGGGTATCTCGTGGTTGTAGCTTTTGTTGTTGAGGGGAGCTTTGTTGTACTGCTAATCGGAGAACAGGTTCTGTTCGTTATTGCAAAGTCATCTATAGCAATATCTCCTGTGTAACTGGTTCCACGAACTCCTTCAATGACAATCTGACAGTAAAGAGATAATTTCTTATCTTGAGAGTAAAATAGCAGTCAAAGAAGGTCATCTAACTTAGAAAGAAAATCTATCTTTCTTCACAGTTCATATTGTTTCAATAGTCATTGGCGTCCCCCCTCCCCTTGTTACTTTTGAACAAGTTTTTTATGCTATAATACAGACTTGAAATTGCTATCATTAAAGCATTAGCTTTATTACATGCGATAAAAGCAGCATTAGCTTTAATATATCAATCGATGGTGGCTTTAGAAAGTGGTTGTTTACCTTTCCAACTATGAACGTCATACTACAGGGCAAAGGAGGGTAGTAAAGGCCAATATATTGAACGAATTATGTACTTCTTCATGTATTTCGCAGGGTAAAGGATGATTCATTAGCGCAAAATGCGGAGATCATTCATTCTTTTTTTTAGTTGAGCTCAGTTGAGTTCAGTTGAGTTGAGTTGAGTTGAGTTGAGTTCAGTTGAGTTCAGTTCAGCTGAGTTGAGTTGAGTTCAGTTGAGTTCAGTTGAGTTCAGTTCAGTTCAGTTCAGTTCAATTTTAAAGTTGAACTACAAACAGAAATCATGCCAAAATGCTTATGAGCACACAGATTTTGCAACAGGATTACAGTAGAAGTTTGTTTGGGAAGAATTTGATTAAGGTGAAGCTCTCTCGTAGATAGGTGGAAAGAGTATCCTTACGCGAAGACCTATAACTTAATCTGCAACATTATTGTAATGATTAATTTTGGAAGAAATTACCCGTTTGAGATGCTCAGAATTTAGCATTACTTACTGTATAATTGTTATCATTGCTACCAAGGTTAACTTCTGCTTTGTGCCAGCTGGTGCCTTGGTTTCCAGATAACGTCCATTGCAGCTGCTTGACACCAATTTCATTTTTAATGTACACATCAAGTTTTCCGATACTTGATCCGAGCATATGGTACCAAAACGCAAAGCAAATGGCTCCGCTGAATGAAGCCGTGCTTTGCAGCTTTGCAATATCTCCCGGCTGTCTTGGCGATGAAGTCTCGATAAACAGATATTTGGCTGCAAAATCAATGATTATTTCTTCCAATTTCAGAGTTATATACAATAAGCATGAAATTATCATCGACCTTATGCATAATAGATATATTGACTTATTCTGCTAAGATAATACTTTGCTGTGCTAAAACCTGAAAAATTAACAAATTTACATGGAAAGTTACCAGTGTCAATCAATCGTGCCCTGCAAAATATGTCAGTATCACATGTCAAGAAACTCTCATTTCAAAATAAAATAACCCATAGTGATAAATAATCAAGCCTGTCATACCAGTGCAGCCTATTACAAGTATTGAACTCCCAATCTTTACATCAACTGACAAATTTTCACCATTCCACTGCACTTGCGTTGTTAATTTTGCAAGCAATGCAAAATTGGTCACCCATAGATAATATTAGAGGTGTTTGATATAGATTACTTGCTTTTAATTGCTTTTAACTTTCGATTAACTATATATTGTACCAACTGAATTTAAAAGCAAGCATAAATGGCGCACGTTACAACCAATTCTTATGTCGGGGGGGTGTGTACTCTAGCTGGGCCGACTTTTAATATATTCTTTTGGAACCAACTGGTTGTAACAAATTAATATAGCAAGTAAGTAAAATTTTTGTCCGACGCAATCTAGAATTTTTATATATATATAATGCTTTTGGACCGATTTAGAAAAAAGGGTGTGTGGAATGACACCCCACTACACCTTCTTAATGTGCATCCCTTTAAATGATGTTTGAGAATGTACGAAGACAAACCTTTAACGTCGCCATTATGGTCTGAAGATGGACCAGTGTTGTAACTCGGTGTTGATCCGCTGCTTATCGTCCAATCAAAATGATCACCAGTTGCAATATTCTGCCAGTTGCAAAGTCCATTTTCAAAGTTGCAGTTGCCTAAAACATTGCAAATAGATTTCATACAAGTGGCCCGCTAGCGCGGGCCCGCTTGCCCGAGTGGACCAGAACCCAAGTGAATTGAAATTGTTGAATTAGCCTTGCATAACAAGAACCGTCATCACTCACATTCCCAAGTGGCCAGTAGTCCGAGTTTTCGTTGCACCAGTGGCCATACAAACCACAGAAAGTGTACCTCATAGATCACTGCGAAGGAGCACGTGCTTTTGACGTCACACGCCACTGCCAAGGAGCACGTGGAAATTGCGCAAAGATCGTGGGAGTCTGCAGTAGCTGCCGGAGCTAAGCAATCTGATTTGAACATACAAATTAAGGATTTTAATGCTTTTATTCAATTTTTTCCCTTTTTGCTTGTGAATTTCATTTCTACGTTGCTTTGACAGAGGGCCCTTTTGTGAGGAATTTATTGTTATTATCATTATCATTATTATTATTATTATCATTATTAATATTACTAATATTATTATTCTTATTATTATTATTATCATTGTTGTCATTATTATTATCATTATTATTATCACTCAAATAGCATGATCTGGTAATTAGGACGCATTTCTGCATACCGGATTAAATATGTAAGGGCAAGCTTTTTGAACAATTGGCAATTACACTTCACACGGGATTAGCACTTCAAATGCAAAAGTAACGCCATCAAAATGACAAAAGAAAGTACACTGCTGACTGCTGTTATACCTGAAAAATCAATTCAATGATTCACACACCTGACCTATGTGTATACATGATAGCCCCGTGAAGAGCTAATAATTGCTCAAGGGTAATTGTTTAAAAAAAAGTCCCATTTGTGAAACTTGAAGGTTGGTAAATAATCTTAAGCGAAGTTCTTGGTTCTTGTTTTGGCACGCCTCAGATTCCCATTGAAATAGTCGAAGGTATTTAAAGCGTTTTTGCCAGCCACAAGGCTGAAGAGACGTAACCAAAGCCCTTTCAGCACTGCACTGCATTGGATAACAAAGTCGGAAACATTGATTACTTGAGTCTGTCATGGTCAATTAAAAAACAGGACCTCTTTCAGGTGCAATAGCTGGTCAGCCCTTTTTTCTTTTCCTGACCAGACAAAGGCCCAATGTTTGTACTGGCAGCAATTATTGCATCTATGAATAGCTGAGGATGGGGGCACGGCCTTCCCTGCCCTCCATAAGTTATAGGCTTGACAATTGTTGACCAAACCGTATTTGCACTCCCGCACACGCTTGCTATGAGAAAGCACTGGTATATTCATCGAATCACTACACCTACCAAAGATATCAGTCATTACAAATCATTTGGTGAGGTCCCCTATGGCCTGGTATATCAGGAATCGCAGGCGCGTAATAACGCCTCTCTTGACGCATTTCCATGGCACCTCTGATACTAGCACACTCCCTTGCATGCAGACAAGAAACGCGGCAAGTAAAGGCAAGTCAAACATGTATTATGCAATGTTTCTGATAAGACAAAGTCCAAACCAATTCTTTTTTCATTCTTAAGCTCATTTATCCTTGCGGAATTATAGAAGTCAATTTGTCAATAGGTCAATTTGATACTACGTACTCAAAAGAAAGGAGCTTTTTAAAAAATTTTTATACGAGAATTTGTATGAGAGCAATGCACTTGCGTCCTGTTTCAGGTTACGATAAGCTATTTACATTCTGGGTGTTATTAAAAAACTTTAGGAATTGACTTTAGCACGCAATAAAAAGGCTGAAGCTCTTGTGTGCAAAAAGGCAGAGGCAGATACTTGGAAAACAATATCAAAATGAACAGAATGGCTTCAATGTGTTCAGTAATATTCTTCCACTACCACTTTCATTTGTGCCCAGAGCTGACATGTTCCGCTGAGGTGATGATAATGATGATGATGATGATGATGTTGATGATGGCTGATGATGCTGATGATGATGATGATGATGATGATGACGATGATGATGATGATGATGATGATGATGATGATGATGATGATGACGATGATGATGATGATGATGATGATTATGTTGTTAACGATAGTGATTATGATTATGAATTTCTTCTAATATAATCCAATACACTTTGCTCATACCTAGAGCTGAAGCTGTTACTTGCAAAATTTCCAGACATATTACAGCTGCGATAATTCTCATAATGAAATTTTCAGCTCCAGCATAATAGATAATCATGCACAATGTTTGGTGAAACTGAACCTAAAAGATGTGAGAGGAATTTGATTAATTACACACATTTTTAAAATGAATATGCCCCTTAATTCTTGATGCGCTCCCCATATCTTAAAATGAAAACTAGAGACCCTATCGTGTCCCTTAAAACAATTTTAATACCCATTTTAAACAAAGCTTTGCTGCAATCTCCAGGTGGTGCAAAAGGCCAAAACATGGTGTGCTGACAATCCCAGACGAGCTGGAGTGCCTGTGAGTTTGGTAAAAAGCTGCTTACAAATTCAACAACTGCCTACCAATTTTTTGAATTTGATTGTCTTAAATTTTAGAAATTTGCCTTTCACATTCTGGTGCGTTGGATCGGGCAACGATTTTTCAATAAAATCTTCAAACAATGATTTTGCATCTTCGGCAAGTCCCAAAAAGTGCCCCCATGACACCCAGCAGCACAATGCTCGGAAATCTCCAGCAATCTTAGTTGCACAACCCTGGTATATGAGATTACCCTTTCCCTCAAATGCAATACAAAAATTGGCATTCAACTTATAAGATTGGTCTAATCTCCTTGACAATTTATTTCATGGCAATCGCAGGCAAACATTAATTTTTTATTTAAAAGTTAAATTCTTCATTTGAGGAAATCTTTAACTTACCTCTTGGCAGAAGTTCCCCAATTGGCACCAATTGATCAGTCGCTTTTTGCTTCTTTATCAAAACCCGTTGCTCTTCTGAACACTTTCCCTAACCAACTACTTTCTTTGATGATTTTTAAGACTATTGACGATTGCTCTGTTGTTTGACGACTGTGACAACGATGCAAAATTTCGTTCTTGTTAAGCTGTAACTTCGACGCAATAGGTTGCGTGTTTAGACAAGTCTCAGATGTTCCTTTTTGTTCTTGTTGCGTCACTGCGTAGATTCATCGACTAAGCTCGGCAATAGACTGTAGCGGACAGATCAGTGTTGCTATGGAATTCTTTAGCAACGGGGTAAAACCAAATGCCGATGCACCTAAGACATCTTCGAATCTGTGAATAAACAGATGTAGGACCAAGGAAATAGTCACTTTTCTATCATGAAAGTATATTTCAGGCTTCTAAATTCATTTTTCAAATGATGATGATGATGATGATGATGATGATGATGATGATGATGATGATGACGATGATGATGATAATGATGATGATGATGATGATGATGATGATGATGATGATGATTATGATGGGTATCAAATTTCAAAACATGCCTCTGTTGGATTTCACCTACCTCGTTTTTATAAGAATATCCTAGAAATTTCTGTTGGCGGTAAATTACGTTTCTGCAGACTCATGACAGGAAAGTTACTTGCAAGCTGATCCCCTCTCAAGCTTCTTTGCAATTAAAATATGGCATCAAACAAAACACTAGAAGTTTTATGCCTAAATGGTCGCAGACAGAAGGTAAAGACAACCCCAAGCACTACAATTTTACAGGTAATATTTACGCAGCAATTGGGCCTAAATGTAACAAGCTTAAGTACTGTTTCTCTCATTTGTATAGCTGTAATAGATAAATTCAATTATTTCTCAAATATTCTCTTAAAATTCATGTTCATTAGAACCTAAAGAATTAACTTTGCAGTTATGAGAAAATAAAGATTTTATTGTTGATTCCTTGTACTTATGTTTCCATCAACAGGTTTTGCAAGATGTGTGCAAAAAACAAGGTTTTGAGGACCGTGAAGTCGATTTAATGTATGTTTAGTATATTTCTGATTTTCGAAGTGTTACAGTCATAGGAAAACTTTTTGAATGAATGTGCCAGGTGCAAAACTAGCTAAAGTATGTCCCAGCTTTTTCATCTTAGGGCTTGCTCGCAAGTGTCTGTTGTCCTTAATTATAATTTCCACAAAACTATATTAAGACATCATTTAAATTCTTATTATTAATGATCTTAAATATTTCCATCTCTGTGTTTAAACTTTACAATTCTTCATAATTTGATTTGCTTGTATACCTAGAAAGCTAAAGACATATACAGGTCCAGAACTGTCTGGAAATATTTAAGTCTAGCTTTGAGAGCAGGTCGTGTTATGATAACAAATTCCTTTTGATAAGCAGTTATAATTGTTAATTGCTTCAAACCAAATGAAAAAAGCATGAAGTGATTGCTTTATATTATTAAGTGCTCAATCTATTTAGTCATCAGAGAAAGGTATTGGATGTTACTGCAACCATTAGGTATACAAATATACCCAATAATGGAAAGCTTGAAATGGTGAAAAGAAACTTTGCACGAAAAGGTATGAGATGAAACATATGTGAAAAAATCAGCTGCACACAGTTGTTGTAATGTATCCTGTGTGTTTAGTTTTTGTGTTACTTTGTTATCAATTGCTGCATTCAGTTGTGAGTTTGTGAATTTGGATTTAACACATAATTCCTGCTAAAGAAGCAATACTTTCAGAGTTCTAACTTTAAAAATTTCTTATGAGCTGAGTCATCTATTTTAGCTGTACTTGTGAGGAGATTTTGCAGCCATATTAGCATTATTTTACCATTTGTTTAATATAATATTATACCTGGTCTTTTTTGCAAGCATCAAATGTAAACATTGCTATCCAGACTGATTTTGGTGAAAGGTTGCAATGCCAGTTCAGCCCGTCAACAACTCTTTTTGATGTTTTGAAGCAGCTGGAGGGTGACCCTGGCAGGTCTGTTTTTTGCTGTAATTGTTTTCATATCTTAGATAACATTGTCTAAAGGTGTAATGTTGTAAAAAGCAAAGTTCGGAAAACATCACAGTCAGATGGTCACTAGCTGGAGGAAGGCCAATGAAAACAATAGAAACTATTATGAGCCACCCAAGCCAAGCCTATTTTTTATTGTTTTGTGAGGAAGGTTTGCCTTTCAATGTGTTTTTGTCCAGAGGAAGGTTAACAACTTTTCTGTACTTTCCTAAAAAGAAATACTTTTACCTCATTTAGTCTATTAGCCTGTTAAAATCTCCTTTACTTGTCATATTTTTTATTTTCTTTAAGTGCTAAGAAAAGTATGCAATGTTATGAAAATTAAAATATATCATGCATACTGCTTGTGCTATTCAGCTTAATGCTGATGAAAGAAGCATGTTTAAAAGCCAAATGAAGCTCCACTATGTACATAAAAATGACTTCAAAGAGAGAATAGAAGTGAGAAAAATCCAATTTCTAAAACTTGTCTAATGGATACCCATGATGTACTATAATCTATGCCAATGACAACCTAGCCACATTATCAAATGCTGTTAAATATATTTTCATGTTCTTGCATCTAATGCTGTTGAATTATGTTGTCTCACAAGCATGCACCATGGAAAGATGCTGTATAAAGTTCCAGTTATCATTTATATGACTCACAAGGTATAAATAATTTTTTTCTGTAGAATTGATTAATGTTCTTCTTTTTTTCATTGAACCAACTGAATAGCTGTTTTGTTTAGCAAAACTTAAGAATTGCATAAAAAACAGGCTTTACAACACTAGCTAGAGTCATCATATGTAAATAATAGAAAACACAAGGTCCTGTTATCAAAATGAAATCATGTGTCTACAATTTTTTTACCAACTTGCATATAAAAAACTGTTTAATGTTAGAAATTTTTTTGCCTATCTCATTTTATCCATAATTTCACATTACTGTTTAGATAAGTGGTACAAAGTGTCTCCAAGAAACGACTCTTGAAAACCTTGGTCTAATTGCTGGAAATGCAGTTCTCAGGTTTCCCTCAATTGTTACCTCAATTCTTCTTTGTATCTTCTATCTAGAAACAAGGCATTGGTAAACCATGGGTGGTGCTAGGAGCAGAATGGTAACATGCTGTCGCTCCTATGCTACATGTGTGTTGACAGAAACTACATAGAACTTCTAATGGGGTGTTATACAGAGACGATACATCTATCTAGAAGGGCTCCTAGAACATTATACCCTTTGAATCAGCTACAAGAGATACAGAAGAAGATGAATTATCACAGCATAAAACAAGTTAAATAGCTGATTAAGTCTGATAAGACCTGAAGCTGGGGAATTTTTGGAGGGACATTTATGTTGCCTGTCAATAGAGGGGGGCTTATGAGATCTAGGGGGCTTTTGAAAGTCAGCACTGCTAACTGGCAATAGGATTAGGCTAAGGGCATCAGAACCTGCCTATTTTGGCAGTTGACCTTGTTGGCCTGAACATTGGAAAGATTAGAAGCATTTGATGTGGCAGATTTTGTCATTTATATTACTATCACTATATATCCCAGCCAGCTTTGAATTTTAACTGTTTAAGGCATTTAATACCGTAGACTTGTTCATGAAGAAAGTGAAGATGACAAGGTAAAAGAGGAATTTACTGGAGAAAAATTCTCAAGTCCTGCCGTTGATGATGCATCTTTGATAGAAAAGGACCTGCACAACACATCAACAAAACCTTGCAACAGTAAAGAGTCTATAATGGAGGAAATTCCCAAAGACGATGCACCTAGCATCGGTGTTGAAAAAGAGAGAAGGGCAAGTGAAGATATAACTGGTATGTTGTTATTTTCTTATGCTAATAAGCATTTTCCTCTAAGTAACGCGTTGCGTAAAACGCGGCGCAGGTGAGTGAAAGACCCGAAGGAATCTTATTTCGTCTACACTGACACTGGATGAATTCCCTATGAAAAATAATCAGTTATCTTTTATCCTAGAACCGTTAACGAAAAGACCGAAGTTACCGGAGACCGCTTCAAGAGAAAAAACAGATGTTGTACCTAAACCTATACCACATACAATTACAGATGAAGATATTCTAAGAGTGTCTGCTGCAACGCACCCATTTCCACAATTCAAGGTAAATTTCCTGCCCTTTCAAATCGATTTAATTGTCGATGCTGCCCTTATTGTAGTTGTAAGTAGGGGCAGAGCCAGCGGGGGTCAGGGGGCCACCGTCCCAATTGCTCTTGAGTAGGCCAAGATTTTCAGTTAGTCGGTCAAATTTTGGTGGGCTCAGAACTGTTTACCCCCCCCCCCCAATCCTCTGACCCTAGCTCCGCTCCTGGTGTAAAGCTTTTAGTTGGCATACAAACATTTATCGATTATGTATCCTAAGCAGAATAAAATACCAATAATGTTGTGTTGTCATTTTAGTTCCCAGAAACGGCACCTCAGGCAGTTGATGAAGATACCATCGAAGCTGTCGACCCCAAACAAATGTATGTATGATGTAGGCCTGTTTCGTCCATAATTTGCCTTAAAACTGTGAACAGACTTTAAAGCAATGATATTTCTATGCTTTTATAACTATCATTTTAAATATTTAGTATACCGTTGATTTTTAAATTTTTTCAAGAAGCAATAAATATTTACAATGTTTATTATTGCAAAAAATATTATTTTTTAGTGATGGATATAAGGTAAGGTGGGATAAAGTAAGGAAGCTTGCCGAATACAGCCAGAGTAACGAAACATGCATAATTTTCCTTCAGGCTTAAATTTCCGCCGGCGTAAATTTGATCGGCCTTGCTCGGTAAACGAAAGAAGGAAGGTGTGGGCCAGGCGTGGCATCATTTTTTCGTTATTTTCAGTAATCTTATGTAATCCTACAAGCCATGAAACTGACTGTTTCCTAGAGCGTTTTTACGAAGTTAGGTTCATCACCTTTTGAATTTTCTTTGTGAGTTTTGAACCAGCAGATCGGTATCTATCAAGAACGTTTTAATTTTTGCAAAATATGAATTTCAGAATGAAAGAAGAGAGGTTGTCAATGCCATGTGACAGAAGAGCTTGTGTATTTAATTTTAACAATGTTGAATCGAAGATTACAAACAGGGAAGGTAAGATACTTACATTCTAAGATGCAGAATAGAATCACCTACTGTCTGCTATTCAAATGTTCATCATAGTCTAGAATTATCATCTGTTTTGTTTTGTTGTACCCTCAATCACGGCCAAAAGTCTTGGATCGTTCCCTTCCCCCAGTTTGCAGAGTATGGCCAATCTTGCCAAGATCTTGGGTGCGCCAACAGTCCCGCACCTCATGTGCGGGTGCGCTAAAACCGTACAAAAATCGTAAGGTGCGCCACTGCACTATTGGTACCACTGCACAAACATAGAAAACTCCAAAATCTGAGGGGCGCCCAGGTGCGCTCCATTAGGCGTTTAAGAATTATCTTGGGTGCGCCAGTGCCACACTCTGCATTCTGGCCCTTCCCCCATATATTGACTGGTAAATGAACCCCACATGCTCCCCTTACTTTCTTATCAACATGTCAATTAATAAACTGTTTTACCATTTTACATTTTGTTGCTCTTCCATTTCAGACCCAGACGATAGTTTCTATGAACCTACGATAGAAGATCTTCGATTGAGAATCCAAGCATTGAAATCTGTTGCATCGTAAGTGAATCCAATACAATAGCTACAGCAAGTAAACCTGTTATTGTCAGCTGGCCTGTTGGTCTAGTGGTATGATTCTCGCTTAGGGTGCGAGAGGTCCCGGGTTCAACTCCCGGACAGGCCCTTTTTGCCCGTTTTATCACTTTTGTGCAAATCATTTATTAATTTTTGTTATCACTAAAGTTTTAGGTTTATGCTCATATTAACCTCTGACGTTAATGGCAACAGCCATTCGTATAACTTCACAAGAAACGTTATATAGCTTGTTCCTCGCTCAACTCAATGAAATTTTGCACTCGCTAGTAATTATTTTCTGTCATCAATAATCTTTCTTGATAATTGTTAACTATTTTGATCTGTCGAGCATTTAAAGCCTTTTAAAAATCAAATGTAAACAATTAGAAAGTGTAAATTTGATATATTTTAATTTTAAGCGATGATGCACCACTCACAACAAAAAATATGAGAGCAGCGAAAAACATGGAGAAAGCATTTCAATATAAACAAGTAAGTTTGGTAGCAAATTTCCTCTGATGATTTTATAAATCACTGCACATGCATTTTTATTGCGACATTTTTATTCATATTTCAGGTTGTTATTAGGATTCAGTTTCCTGGAAGAATAATTCTACAAGGGGTTTTTCGACCCCTCGAAAAAGGTAATGTGATATTTTCTTTAATTGATGCTATAACTGACAAGGAAAATAATGAAACTGCAGAAGCAACATAATTGCTTGAAAAACTTCTGTGATTTTAGGTTTAAAGGGTTAGAAAAATTTAAGAAGTATCAGGAATATTCTGTAATGCTTCCAAAAGGCAGGGGTTAGAACTAAAGATAGTACTTTCTTGAATTAAAGAGCCAGCGAAAGAAAAACTGATGAATATTGAAGCTTTTTGTATACTTTAGTAATTAGCTTTTGTAAAGTTTTTGTTATTTCACATTTTCCTCACAACCGTTTTGTTTCTTCGCTGAATTCCGTTCAACTACAGACTTAACTACCCCCCCCCCCTCTTTTACATATTTAATGACAGCCCCCACGCTTTACTTGTCTCTATCCCTTTTTTTATTCATTATCTTCTTAATTTAAACCTAGCAAAGAAGCCTAGTTCGTTTTAATCATTTTGTGTTATTCTTTTTAAGTGAAAGCTATCAAGGATTTCATCAAGGAACACTTACAAAATAAAGACGAAAAATTTGATCTATGTTCGTAATATTTTCATAAGTAAATATTTTTTGTACCGTTTTTGCATGCCATTGTGGTTTATATTTCATAGTTTTTGCTTCTATATTGCGTTTCTATTTTTTTTGTTATTCAGAAACATTTTATTTTTTGATATTAAAAATGTTATATTCGTTATAAAATTTCCACAAACATTTTTCCGCAAATTTGTACCGTGCTAATTTTTTTGCAGATTTTATATAATCAGTAAGTGTAAAGAACAACAGTTAAGGCAAGTTTCATATCGTCCTATTTTTATTTACGTTTGGATTTTATCTTAGATACCACACCACCAAAATGTGTTTTAAAAAAGTTGGACCAAACATTGCATGATGTAAGTTTTTTTGTTCAATCCTCAATGTTTACTGTTTTACCTGATAATTTCCATCTTTATGATTCGTAATGCATCTATTTTTCCAAATTAGCAAGGTTCTCTATGGACAGTATATCATGGGAAGCGAACAATTTGTTTTTGTTGCAAATCTTGCTAATACTGAACTTGCAATTACTAAATACACCAAACCTGGATTGCTCTTAAATGTATCTTATTTATTCTGTTACTGAATTTTATTCCTGTTACTGAATTTTATTCTTGTCCATTTCTATAATTATTAATCTTTATCAACCTTTACTTTTCCTCAGGCAAATTTGATACCAACAGCACTTGTTCATGTGTCTTGTGATAAAAATATAGGTGAGCCAGTATCATTTTCTGAGTGTCAAATTGCGTATTTGATTTTTTGAAGTACCAGGGACCATTAAGTGTAACATAACGCGTTTAGAGATCATTATGAAAGGTTATCTTTCTTAAGAAAACTAACTTTAGCAAGTGAGGACAACTAAATAGGAAAGGAAAACTAACGACTATTGAAATCAATCTGTCATTTTACGCTTGCCAGACCCCGCCATTCGTTTGCCATCTCTTCCTTCCCATCTCCTATCAATTATTTTCTATCAACATCCCATGTTCCCTACATACAAAGCAATAGCGTACGGGCAAGATAAGGATAATTCTTATTTAATAGAGTATAAGGTAATCGGGAAAATATTTGGGTTAGGGTACCCTCATCTTAAAAATCTGGAAAAGTTAATTAGAAAAGTATTAGGACGAGTTGAAGGGAGGAGAGAATAGAATGCACGTGCAACTAAGATTTGAAAAAAAATGTTTGTTTGTTTGTTTGAAGTTTTAACAAGTTAAATTTGCATTTGGTGTTTTGCAGAAAACTTATTAAAGGCAGATTTGCTAGATGCATCAGTCGCTTTTACAGAGGCTGAAAAATTGGCATATGATATCTCAAAAAGGTTAGAAATTAAACCATTTTCATCCATCCTTTAAAATTCTTTAATTCCACTTGGCTCTACACGCCCCGAAGAAAAAATTGTTGGAAAGAAAAAAAAGAAAACAATTTGCAAGAAAGCAATCATAAGATGAAACGTTTAAATATGTGGTAGAGCCTATAAATATCTTATACATATTTGTATATATATTCACAAAGTGGAGGTTCGAAAGGCCTCGGTGTGCAAAAATTATATTGTTTTATACTCCCGTCTTCTTAGTATTTAACTATATACATACATATATTTATGTTTTCTTTTAAGACGCCCGAGCCACGCAGCTAGTTCAACGCCACCTTTGAATGACAAGAACGTACAAGAACTTCCTGAAACTAGTTCAGAGCGTGAACCAGCTCCTGCTAAATTTATGCAATCAAAAACGGCAAAACCGCCAAGTTCTAAAGCCCCCACATGGTTTAAAGCAGGTAAGCTGAGAAATTGTATTCATTCTAGGCCATTATAAATTCGTATCGGCCTCACATACTGCTATCTCTCTAAAATGTTAGCTAACATGGTATGGATGAGATTGTCTGCTTAAAAGATTTGCAACAGTCTTCGTACAGAGGCCATTGAAGTATTGACATAGTCATTAATCAATTTCTGGAACCTTCCTCCCCCCCCCCCCCCCCCGACGTAATTGACTGATTCACTTTAACAATAGTTCATGACAGTGACCCTAACGATGTGGACCAACCCCGCCCCCAACTTTGATTGTGTGATATGTGCATGTTCCTTAAACCGGTAAGCTATCCATCCGCCATCAAACTCACCTTCATCACATCAAACTGGATTGATTCCTGAAGTAATAATTTTCAAAACCACATACTTCACATTTAATAAGCCCTTCTTGCTCCTTTCTAAAAGAATCCTCTCTTACATGTTTTAAACGGCAAATATTTTGAATAAAATTTTAATAAAATCAATTTAAATAATTCAAATTATCATTTTCATAGTAATAGATAAAGCGGAATCGATCTTCATTCCTGCTAGAAATATTTTCATGTTGACAACATGAAACACAATTTTCCACCTCTCTCAGGCAAAAATTTAATTTATTCTCTCTTCCAACAGGAAAAAGGTGATGTCCGCAATGACCGCCAAACCGCCAACCCTGCTTTTATATTTTGTCAACATAATAGCATTGCTCAACTTTTTCACTTATCAATTACATCATCAATATTTTCATTTCATTCTTAAATTAAATAGAATTATGTTTCATTCTTCTTTCAGACAATACTATAGCTTTTCGTTACTCTATATAATTTCCGAATGACGCTATAACTATAAAAAAAACTTGCCGTTTTATCGTTCATTAGTTATTAAATCATATCGCCAACATCTTCTAAGTTTCTAAAATGCCTCTACATATTTACCAAGATATTTCCCAAAACCGAAAATGCCCTTTTTTTTGTACTAAAATATTGGGGTGAACAAACTGCCAATTTTCGACCAAAAAATAAGGCTATACACTTGGCATTTTCACCAAAAATTGACAAACTCTAAAAATGCCCTATTTTTATATTAAAATATTAGGATGAAAAAACTGCCAATTTTCGACCAAAAAGTAAGGCTATACACTGGGCATTTTCACCAAAAATTGACAAACTCTTAAAATGCGCTATTTTTATATTAAAATATTAGGGTGAAAAAACTGCCAATTTTTGACCAGAAAGTAAGGCTATACACTTGGCATTTTCTCCAAAAATTGATAACCTCTAAAAATGCCCTATTTTTATATTAAAATATTAGGGTGAAAAAACTGCCAATTTTCAACCAAATAGTAAGGCTATACACTGGGCATTTTCACCGAAAATTGACAAACTCTAAAAATGCCCAATTTTTTTATCAAAATATTAGGGTGAAAAAACTGCCAATTTTCGACCAAAATATAAGGCAATACACTTGGCATTTTCACCAAAAATTGACAACCTCTAAAAATGCCCTATTTTTATATTAAAATATTAGGGTGAAAAAACTGCCAATTTTCGACCAAAAAGTAAGGCTATACACTTGGCATTTTCACCAAAAATTGACAAACTCTAAAAATGCCCTATTTTTATATTAAAATATTAGGGTGAAAAAACTGCCAATTTTCGACCAAAAAGTAAGGCTATACACTTGGCATTTTCACCAAAAATTGACAAACTCTAAAAATGCACTATTTTTATATTAAAATATTAGGGTGAAAAAACTGCCAATTTTCGACCAAAATGTAAGGCTATACACTTGGCATTTTCACCAAAAATTGACAACCTCTAAAAATGCCCTATTTTTATATTAAAATATTAGGGTGAAAAAACTGCCAATTTTCGACCAAAAAGTAAGGCTATACACTTGGCATTTTCACCAAAAATTGACAAACTCTAAAAATGCCCTATTTTTATATTAAAATATTAGGGTGAAAAAACTGCCAATTTTTGACCAGAAAGTAAGGCTATACACTTGGCATTTTCACCAAAAATTGACAAACTCTAAAAATGCCCTATTTTTATATTAAAATATTAGGGTGAAAAAACTGCCAATTTTTGACCAGAAAGTAAGGCTATACACTTGGCATTTTCACCAAAAATTGACAAACTCTAAAAATGCCCTATTTTTATATTAAAATATTAGGGTGAAAAAACTGCCAATTTTTGACCAGAAAGTAAGGCTATACACTTGGCATTTTCACCAAAAATTGACAAACTCTAAAAATGCCCTATTTTTATATTAAAATATTAGGGTGAAAAAACTGCCAATTTTCGACCAAAAAGTAAGGCTATACACTTGGCATTTTCACCAAAAATTGACAAACTCTAAAAATGCACTATTTTTATATTAAAATATTAAAGTGAAAAAACTGCCAATTTTCGACCAAAAAGTAAGGCTATACACTTGGCATTTTCACCAAAAATTGACAACCTCTAAAAATGCCCTATTTTTATATTAAAATATTAGGGTGAAAAAACTGCCAATTTTCGACCAAATAGTAAGGCTATACACTGGGCATTTTCACCGAAAATTGACAAACTCTAAAAATGCCCAATTTTTTTATCAAAATATTAGGGTGAAAAAACTGCCAATTTTCGACCAAAATATAAGGCAATACACTTGGCATTTTCACCAAAAATTGACAACCTCTAAAAATGCCCTATTTTTATATTAAAATATTAGGGTGAAAAAACTGCCAATTTTCGACCAAAAAGTAAGGCTATACACTTGGCATTTTCACCAAAAATTGACAAACTCTAAAAATGCCCTATTTTTATATTAAAATATTAGGGTGAAAAAACTGCCAATTTTTGACCAAAAAGTAAGGCTATACACTTAGCATTCTCACCAAAAATTGACAAACTCTAAAAATGCCCTATTTTTATATTAAATATTAGGGTGAAAAAACTGACAATTCTCGACCAAAAAGTAAGGCTATACACTTGGCATTTTCACCAAAAATTCGCTATTTTTTATAAGAAAATATTAGGGTGAAAAAACTGCCAATTTTCGACCAAAATGTAAGGCTTTACACTTGGCTTTTTCACCAAAAGTTTGCCAAATCCAGAAATGTCAGATTATTTTAAAACTCATTATCTAAATCCTACCATTCTTACTATTATTATGATGATAAAAAAAATATATTGTGTATTATTCGGCATTTCTGGATTTGGCACTTTTTTGATGAAAAAGCCAATTCTATAGCCTTATTTTATGATCGAAAATTGCAAGTTTTTAACCTTTCTATTTTCGTATCAAAATAGGGCATTTTTGGAGTTCATCTTAATATGTGGTCTCGTTTTCACCCTGCACTGGAAGAGTATATAGCTATAGAAAGGTTACTATGAAATAGGAAAATGAAACGAGTTTAGAAGTCAAAGATGAAGCTATTGAAAGGATATTGTTTTATATATACTAAGAATAAAGTACTTATTCGGCAATACAGGCCAACAGAGCGTTTTATTAAGCTCTATATAATATTAGTACAATGTTATCAGCAATTTTCAGCTTCACTCAAATGAGATCAATTGTAGATCTTTCATACTTTCTGTCATTTGCATTTCTGGTTGTTGATTCGGTTGCTGTTGGTAACCATTCTGTGGTAAATATGGCTGGTTGTTCACCACGCCTTGACCTCCACCTGGGTACTGATTCATACTAGATGGCAGCGAGGCTGGGCCTTGCATCTGACTGTTTAAAGCATCTTGTCTTATGTACGGTAGCGAGGCCGGTCCTTGTTGATGTGCTGCTTGAGTCAAATGACTTGGAAGGTTTGCCTGCGCTTGATAATGATCTTGTCCTCCCGCAAACTGGCCCTGGGTTTGGCCTCGATTTGGTGACTGCTGATAAGCCTGTTGTGTTGATTGACCGCTAAACGAGGCTTGACCAGTGCTTCCAGGTTGGTAATACGGTTGTTGTTGTTGTTGTTGCATGCTAGGTTGTGCAAGGTTTTGTTGGTAAGCAACGCTTTGTGGTTGTTGTTGACTCGATGGCGCAAAATGTTGTTGTTGATTCGGCAGTTGTTGTTGTTGGCTTGCCATAAGCTGTTGTTGGTGCTGTTGTGGCTGATGAGCTTGCGAAACCTGTGGTGGTTGTTGTTGTTGCTGCTGTTGTTGTTGTTGTTGTGGGTGAGGATATTGCTGTTGCGGCTGCTTATAAGCGTAAGCTTGAGATCTTTGCAGGAGAAATTTAAATAGCAATAAAAGCACATAAGAAGAACAATTAAGCAGGAAGATTAAATAAGCACATACATAAGCTTCTTGAATAATTGTGAAGGCATTTGCGACAGGAATAAAAGATTTTCTAAGCATAAACATAGCAACAGCAACAACATTAACAACTGTTTAATGAATGAGTTCCCCTTTAAGTCGAACATAACATTATGTGTCTTGAGATGACAGAAAGATTGGATGCAAAAAGGCCCGGATGGAAATCATTTTTTGATTGCAGAGATCCGCAAAAAGTGTAGATTTAAGAGATATAAATAATTTAAAGCTGCCAAAAGGAAGGTTAACTAGCGATAAAATAGATATATTATGCAGACACCGTGAAATGAATAAGGATGATTAAATGAATAAAAACACTGGATAAACTTCCAGAGCCAATAAAAAAATAAAGGTCAAACGTGAATTTATCATTCACTTTCATACAATGAGAAGTTTCGGACGATGAAATTGCTATTTAACAATGCTAACCATATTTCCAAGTTTTCACGCAAAGTATTAAATCAAACATGTCTTTATATGTTGCTATTAGAGTGAAAAAGTTTATAAAACTTACCTCGGTTCTTGACCATGCATTCCAATCTCTGTACCAATTGGAGCATCTAGTAAATCAGGCATTGGCGAAGGATACTGTGTTGGTTGTTGCGTTGGCTGTGAAGGCTGATGTTGCGGTGTAACCTGCTGCTGCGCTGGCGCATGCTGCTGCGGTGGACCTTGCTGCTGCTGATGCTGTTGTGTAGGCTGCTGCATTGGGATTTGTTGTTGTGGAAATTGCTGCTGAATAGGTTGGCCTTGAGGAGGCGCGTTTCTCATTGGTCCTTGCTCTTGAGACAGAGGCTGGCGATATTGCTGGCTGTCAAATTGCTGCTGCTGTTGTTGCGGTTGTTGCGGTTGTTGCTGTTGTTGTTGTTGTTGAGGCATTTGCGATTGGACTGACGTCACTGGATTCGGCCCAACTGTCATGGCCTGTGATGCCATCGGTTGATTCTGTGGGCTAGTACTGGCTTCGGTCCATGAACTGTAGCTACCTGAGGTTTGAGGATACTGGCCAGAATACTGCATTTGACTGCCCTGAATAGGTTGGCCTTGTGGCAAGGTTTGAGCTGACTGGTACTGGGAAGTTGGAATAAACGCTTCTTGTCCCATTGGAGCCTGCATTGGGAACTGTCTGTTTCCATACGCTCCTTGGAACTGCATTTGCTTCTGTTGAAACTTAATTTGTTGTTGGGCCTCTAGCTCTTGTTGACGCTGTATTTGTAACTGATGCTGATACTCGAGGTATTCTTGCTTTTGCTGACGCATCAGTTCCAGTTTTTGTTCCATCTGCATCCGTCTCAACATCTCTTGTTCCAGTTCCTGTTGACGCAGCTTCTCCCGATGCTGATTCCGCATGCCGTCCAGAGATTCCCTTGCTTCCCGGACTAAAGCTATCTTCTCCAACATTGCTTGGTATTTTGCTATAGAAAATACAAGTTTCTTAACTTGTAACAGGTCATAAATTTGTAATTAGGTCGAAATAGGGGGGAATTCAGTAATAAAATGGTCTGCCAATTATATTTTAAAATACTTTTATTGGCTTTTGGGCTCAGGCTAGGGGGCCAGGCTGGAGACATTATGTTCTTCTTTTGTATGTCGCAAGAAATATTAGTCTAAAATTGGCCTTATTTGTGCTGTTGGTGATGCATGAACCGTAACAGTAAGAGGCAATTACTTATCCCGAATTAATTACTTCAAAAAGGCAATGAAAAGATGATTTATAGCTTGCTGTTAGCAACAGGCGAAATCAATATTGCATAGAAATGTAACAAATTAACCTTTATTATCTTCCTCATCTTCAATAAGTTTCATTAGCTGTGGGTGCATGGCACTTAATGATTGGAACAACGACTAGAATCAAAGAATAATATTCAAGTCAGCAAACAAGCAAGCACAGATGCGAATAAGGATTAAGGCCTGCAAGCGAGCACCTTGCTTCAATTGAAACGTCATCATGTGATCAGGAAACAACGATTTATTCAATTATTTATCATGTGATCAGGCATCACGTTTTTTCTAATTCTTAACGTACGTATGCAAGAAAGATAAGCATGCAACGATACGAACAAGGATTAAGGCCTGCAAGCGAGCACCTTGCTTCAATTGAAACGTCATCATGTGATCAGGAATCAACGATTTATTCAATTATTTATTCCATCATGTGATCAGGCATTACATTTTTTTCTAATTTTTAACGTATGTAACCAAGAAAGATAAGCATGCAATGATACGAACAGAACATAGCTCAACAAATTAGTAAATAAGCGAACAAAAGAAGAATGCAAAGATGCAAACAAAAATTTAAGGTCAGGGAGCAATCAAGGAAACAAGCAGGGAAACAAGCAAGGAAACAGGCAAGGAAGCAAGCATGGGTTAGCAAGCATGGGTAAGCAATATAAGCACAACATATGAAAAGTATGAATGCAAATTACGCATGATATAAATCCAGGCAAAGTGAACAGTTACCTGCACCGTTGAATCCATGGCAATGTGTTTTCCTTTCGACGTGACATTCTGCATTCGGTTTATAAACATTTTGATGCATTTTGACATCGTCTCAACAAATGCAACTGAGTCTCCAATAACCTCATCCTAAAAACCAAGTAAAACGGGATTATCATCGCTTAGATTAAAAGATCAATTAAAAACATCATCATGATTAAATTCTATTTGTCAAAGACACGCATGAAATTATTGGTGTTTGAATTAAGTTTTTTTCAGTAAGAAGGTAAATAAATGATGAATGAATGAATGAATGAAATAATGAAAGAATGAATGAATAAATAAATGACTTAATGGGTTAATTAAAAAAAGAGGTTTAATGAATAAATGCACGAATAAATGAATGAAAAAATACGTGAATTAATCCGTAACATAGTCAAAAAATTAATGAATGCATGCATGGTAGGTAGAAAAGATTAATTTGTGATGATCGATCATTTGGAAATACCCTACCGTGCTTTCATCTGCATCACCTTCATAAACATTTGCACTTGAAGCATCGTCGTCATATTGAACAGTAGGAGCTGATGGTTCAGCTTGGCTTCCATCTTTTACTTTCTCCCAGTATTGTCGATTCAAATAACGCACCAACTATGATAAATTTAAAACCATTAAATGCTGGTCAACGAAATTCACACATTCTTCTACTGTGCTCCTCTAATACCTTTCCCAGGGGGGAGGGGGTGAATCTCCAACCGGACAAGTGGTTGCGCCCATCCGGACAGCTCCAGTAACATCAAAAGTACGTTTTCCTCAACTTTTAAACGAAAGCAACAATACGTTCACCGCATGATAGAGAGATCATTGCCAATCTGTAATGGATTTATTTTTTTTAAGGCCTAAAATTACCAAATACGTAGGTAGGCTGCTGAAAATTGCAGAGGTAAGAGTGGCATGCTCATCTTTGTCACGCATCATTTTTCTGTCAATCGAAGATTCAAAAGGATTTTTTAACTCGTCACACATAATATTAATATAACACTAAGCTGATACAGAACGGCTCCAATATCGCTTGAAAAATGACTATGAGATTTCTACACATTAAAATGGCTATAAGAGTTCTACACAATAATTTGACTAATTCCAACTCCCTATTGACATAGAGACATCAAAATAGCTGCTCATTTCGCAAACAACAATTAAAATAACAGTAATTACCCGATCAATGCTTCTATCAAGCCGTTGCATAGTATTCGAATATTCACATATTTCTTTCAATTATTTCTTCGTCGGGGATTTCACGCTGGGATTGACTTCGACTATCACACGAAGATTATCTCATTTCAGAACTGGGTCATGTAAACATGCGAGATGGGAGATATGACGTCGCCCTGACCGACAGAAATCGTTCTAGCCCACGCGACACGAGAATGTCAGTTCGACCTTGGAGTAAGACAAAATCAAATGCACCATATGCTGTAATGACTATTGAAAAATAAGCTGCCAACCTACAGCGACATTCTCATAGCTCATACAGAGAGACTAATATTTTGCGATCTAATTCAGTATATTCAAAGCCAAGCTTCTGGGTGAAAAACCTTTTGTTCTATGGCTTGGCACTGCGAATCGGGATGCAGTGCGAAGGAGCTGAAGGCACTCGACATTAAAGCAGCTCTGTCGAGTAGAATGAAGATGGGCTGACTGACTGGAGGTTCTAAGAAAACACAGCCGCCTTAATCAAGCGTTGTATTTGCATCTACGGTAACGATGTTTGGACGCAGCAGCGTGTAAAAACAAGACGATTATTGCAGTCGTAAACTACTCTTACGATACACAGCTTCTGGAAGCGAAAAGCAGAACTTTTCTAGTGGTCAAGAGCAAGGATTAAAACCCATGCAAAAGGATCGAAACTATTTTATGAGCCTGAAAACGACAAGTTGCAATAAGTCAAATTCTCCTGATAAAGATTCGCATCGGTGTGTCGGGTTTCTCTACAAATTAATAATGCATTGGATTCCCTTTCCTCTCACACAAACAAGTAAAATAATAGGCCAGGATAAGTGAGGAGAAATCTGACTTGCAACGCATTCCTTCCACACACAGTTTACATTCATATATATTGTCAGCTTCAACCTCTTACACAGACAGTAACAGCATAACGAGGCACGGCCTAAGTCAACATCGTTCCAGCGTTGCAATCAACCAGCAAATATCGAGAACCGTTTGCCATAAAATGCACGTCTCTACAAAGATAACGGTTTAGATGCAAACGTTGCTAGCAATACGCCGTGTCCTGTCGTCAACGAAGATCGGCTTCTGTGAAAATTGCTGCAGATTTTGGCGAGAACGTGAGAAAACTTGGCGCAATTCTGAATACAAGGCCAATAGCAGTTAAAATGAATGTTCACATCACTAAACGCATGAAGTGCCTCGCTGCTGATTTAAAATTTGTTTTTTTGCATACTTTTACCCAAACATATTAAGATTGAAACCCACAACGGGCCTAAAACCTGCTTTGGTTAATGTACGCATCAACTTGTGGTTGGCCATTTAAATCTCATTTGAATAATGAATGAACTCTTCTTCTATTGTGTTGCATAGAGCACATGGCGACACCATATTTAGTTTAGTGGATTTATTGTCTTCACCTGACTGAATTTGACAGCATCAAAACAAAATGATAACACCCAAAAATCATTTTTAAGCATCTAAGACCAGATTTCTTATAACACTTCAAACATTCTATAACTATTTGCTAAGGAAAGATTCTTCAAATTCCTGATGCTATCATATGGTCAGACATGAACACGTTGTTCCATTTGGAACTTCATCATGTGATCAGCCAGCATCATTTAGTTCAATTTTCAATTCAATCATGTGATCAGGCATCCACACTTTACTTGATTTGAAATGTCGTCATGTGATCATTTTTCAATATATTGCGGTCATGCTGAGCAAATCAGTCAGTTCAAACTGAACAATTCAGTCAAGCCATTAAACATGACACGGATAACAACTCAAAAGGGTAATTGAATAACGCAAAAGAAATGGGAGATTTTCGTTAATATCTTCTTCTTTACATATGTCGCATACGTCAATTCATTTTGCCGTGTGCGAGTCAAAGGAGGAAATTACCAAATTTAAATTAAAGAGACTCACCTCACCGCTGTTTGAATCTGATACGCTTCTTGAGTCAGCCACCTAAAAATAAAGAGATCACTGAATTCTACTTTTAACACAGCTAAATGATCACAAATAATCGGCATGAATGGTTCACGCTAAGTATCAAACCATATAGCTTAGATGCTGTGTAAAATAGTATTTATATTAAACTGCGTATTGTAAAAACTTAAGAGGAACAATGAGGAGTTTGATTTGCTCCGTGTTTGGACCAACTACTGACTTCCCTCCTTCCCATATTTGAAAGTCAATCTGGTTGGCTTCGTTGTTGTAGGATCAGCCACTTTCGTAGCAATGTTGAATTTTCCAAGTGAGAAAACAGCCTAGGTTTTTGTTTAAATACCTAATAATAAATTTATTATATAATAAAATATGAATACTTATACAGGATTATATATCAGTATGTTAACTAAACTGTTATCCTTAGGGTCCTGTTGATAAAGTTAAAAGAAATATTTGTAAAAGGAAAAGGAGAAATAAAGATGATAGTTTTTTCACGTAGAGTGTTCCTTAAAGAGTGATTTAAAACCAATTTTGGACGTAATTTGCTTCGGGTACAATGGCAATTTTTTTTTATCATATGCCATTGTCCCTCTCTCGTAAAATGGCCACAAGCAAGACGAAAGACGACCTGAATGTAGACAGTATGGCCGGATCTGGCCAGCATCGAAAGTAAGCTAGATCTCTCAAAAGAAGCACAAACGATTAAATAGATTATCTGAACTGTCACAGGATGTAAATAACTCGCATGGCACTGTGAGACGCGTCGTACAGTATTAACTGCGTGTGATGTCTTTGTAGTATCGCCCCTCACTTACACCTATGCCATTAATAGATGTGTTCTAACTGCCTGGAAACGAGATAGCACTTCACAAGATAAAAGTTAATGTATTTACAAACCACTTCTGAATAAAGATTCGATCGAGGCTTCGAGTAAAGAGAGCTCGCAGGTGATGAGCTTTGGACTGACGCACTTGAACTCGTGTTTGCATAGTTTCTTTTTGGCTGTTGCTGTAAAATAAAAGTAAAAATAACATACCATATTTACACAGAATTACCTTCTCAAAATTCGTTTTACTTTTATCAAAAATATTATACCATGGAAGAAGGGCACGTGCTCCTTCACAGTAACCCTTGATGTCATCTTCCCATGATTATTTACGACGCATTTCTGATCCAAAACCCGGAATCTTGGGCCTAGGAATGCGTTTGAAAAACTTTCTCGTCTTTCCAAGGCTGATTTAACATCATTTTCCAGGCAGTTGAAGAGTGACCCAAATTTTAATGAGGCCAATAAACAAACCTGTTGTTCTACTTCTGCTGCGCTCAATGATAACGCCATTGCCAATTGCAGTTCTTCTTCTTCTTGGGCTTTTAATTCAGCCTCAGATGGTTGAGGTTTTGTCTATAAAAGAAAAAATCTTGCACTTAAAGATACGGTTGGTGGAAAGCTCCACTAAGCAATTAATCTGAAGACTGGTATGATGATAATAAACATTGTTGACTTTGAATTTATCAAACATTCATTTCATCCGATAAATCAAAACATGAACATGAATTAGAATGAGAAATATCATTTTTTATCAATTGATAATTATAATAATAACAAAGCACTTCTTTCACACAGTTGCCTTTTCAGCAATAGTGCTGCTATTAATAAAGGCCCTGTTTTTAAATAACTTAGAATATACGAAATGCAACGAAACAAATTTAGTCCGTTACAATAATATAAAATCTGAAAGTGTTATCCATTATCTATTAAAGTTATTTCACGATAAAAAGTGTTCCTTTACTTTGGATTTAAAAAATGCACTCAGTTTTATAGACTGAATGTCTCTGAAAAGATTATTAACACAGTATGGTCCATGAAAGTAAAATGGCCTTTTAGCAGTTTCAGTTGTAACCAAGGGCAGTGTCATTTGTGATTTATTGTTCCTTATTACCTGTGCCTCTTTGGATAGCGATGAGTTCAGGTATTCTGGCGGCAGATCATCATTACCAGAATATTGCAGATCTTCGCTGCTTGATTTCGTCTTTGGTATTGTTCTAAAATGTCAAAAGTGCAGGAAATGTGTCACAAAGCTAGATTCTTGCAGCATATGCGGTATTGCCATTGATTTGGTCAAAATGTCTTTCTGTTCATAAAGGGAGAGTCACGGAAACATCCCTCCCCTCGGCTTCAAGCGACAAAAAGTTTCTATTTCGACACCATAAATCTGGAATTTTCTTTTTATCTATAGACAGACTGCACGGAGAAAAACGCCTTGCATGCGAAACCAAAAATAAAATTATTTATGGAAACTGTTCTATAATACAACGTGTTAAGATTTCTTTTCTATGTTGCTGTCTTTTGTAATAGAACACATTAACTGCTATGAGAGGCATTGATAAAATAAAGCAGTACTTACCCGGATGGGTTGATGCTATCGTAGCATGCATCACAAACACGCACCTCTCTTTCGATGCCAAATTTCGGAATAATTGAATTCTTTGACGAACATTTGGCACAAAAAACCTCACCACAACAGCGACAATGATGCTAAAAATCAAAAAAGGAGTGGATCTTCTAATGTACATAGAAGTAAGTACATAGAGCCAAAGTACAAAGAGCCATGATGGTGGCTGGAACATCATAAATAGCTATGGAGGGTTTCAAAATTCGTTTAAATTGTAAACAAAACGAAAAGCAGGATTTCTAACGTTATTCAATACTATATTGATTTACAAATTCAAAAATAACAAACGGAGGTCTAGGACAAGTTTGCCTTGAATGGATTTTATTCAAAAAAAAGATGAGGGGGTACAGTAAAATAGAAACTTGGGACTTGGAAGTACAGTAAAATAGAAGGGAAAACGAGAGAAAACAGATTGGCAATATTATATGACAAACAAGATCGTGTGTAACAGGAAAAGGGATGACAAGATTATTTTTAATGATAGTCATTTTTAAGGAATAGATTGACAAGACGGTACGCAAGATTCAAAAGCAAGGGATAATGTTGTATTTACAAGATAACTGCTACCTACATTGTACCTTATTCACAATAGATTATAGAAGACACAGTTCACAATAGAAAACATTATGTAAGTACAAAAAATAAACTATTCCGTAATTTACCTGTCTGGTAAACGTCGAAAACCTCACCCT
>OZ025191.1:2006973-2046973 GCA_964019065.1 Catostylus mosaicus
TAACTGGCTAGTGGCACTTTCTACGAATGATAGAAAATAATCAAATTTAAATGCAATCTCATTGTGACATGAACTGTTTTTAGGACACATCATACAATTTCGATGTTATTTGCTGCACAGATTTTTAATCAACAATTATGCACATGACAACTTGTCAAAGCAAAGGTTCAAAGACCTTTGTATGCAGCATTTTACTTTTATGCAGGTACTTTTACGCCAGTCTGTAGAGCATGGCAACTGTACATACAAAAGTATTTGCAGCAGATCAAAGTGCACCCCAAAAATTAGGCCCTGCACACACACATGGTATGAGTTTAGGCTCAATATAGAATCACCTGCAGTGTCATACTACCTATGATCTTCTTTCTGAAACCCAACACAATCAACATGAGGATCGCAAGGAAAGCTGTGTGGTGCACCTGAGGGAATCAGGTGTGCACACCATGCACTCCCCAATTTTTCCTTGCATGCACAAGATATTGTCGAGTTCTGCCATGCAGCAGACTGGCTCAATTTTGCACCAGATTTCTCTGACATAGACTAAATTAAATGCACTGTGGCCCCTTGACTTCATATGGGAAACTTCTTGGTCTAACCCCCCTTAAGCACAATCCAGGTGTGTTCCTTTCCATTGGCTTTTTTTACTTCTTCGGTCTTAATTTCTTTTCATTATTTTCACTCTTCAGTCTTTTTCCAACTACTTTTAATTCATTTAATCTCGCTTAAATGAAAAGTTGTTATTCTTGTTTTAAATCATGTAGTTCCAGAATCCCACAATCAATCTTTAAGTAGTAGCTTTCAGTTCATCACATTTACTTCACTCCTAGGTTCTTCGACAACAGTCCTAGCTTTAATTGCCCTACTTCTAATCCAACGGATTAAACCTTCCAGAAATGAGTTGTTGCAACAAAATTAACAATGATCCAACAACAAGAACGTTATATTCAAGTGTACTCCATACTTTTCGCTTTGGAAGCCAAATTTCATTTTTAGGCCTTGCCTTCACCTAGCATGCAATACTTCCGTTTTCGACAAATAGTTCGCTACGATATCGTCCCAACAACTTACCAAGCAATCGCTCAAAATTTGAAGCACCACCACTGCCACCAAGTATGCCCATTTCCTTCGTTTAAACGTAGATAATTCTTTGTGGATTTGATCAAAATTCGACTAACAGTTCAACTGCCTACTTGCGCATAAACTCACTAATTTCGTCATTGTTATTCATTGCTTGTGGTTGCTGATGTTGTTGTTGCTACAGGTTTTTCCCCTTTGGCAGTAGGGGGTTCCCTCCCGGCAGTCCTTAGCTGCCGTATTGGGAAAGGGGGTAGCCCAAGAAAAATTTGCCAATTTTCGATTTCCCATATTTTAAATTCCGGTATGTTGGTAAAAAGTCCAACATTATGATACCTCGAAATGGATAAAGCCTGCTTTTTTAAAATTATTTTTCGAATGGGGGTATCGTTATGCCTCATGTCCCCAATTCACCCCCTAAATCGAGACTCCTGCTAAGGAGCTGTTGGTAAACAAAATTTTCTGCTAGTTAAATCTTTTGTATCAAAACTTCTCCGAAGTTCTTTATCAAAGAGTACGTCAACGCTCTGCACAAATTTTCTTAACTTGTCTGAATTGGATGGTTGGACAGTCCTCATGTTACCTAGTTGTATTTACCTTCGGAGTAAAAAAATGATTAATTTTTGCAAAACTTAATGCCAATCATCGTCTGAACATCCATAAAATATGAATATCCCATACGAAAATCTAGCAGCAGACTTCCTTTGATTAGGAGAACTTAATGCAATTTCCTTTAATTTAACGCAAGAGGGATATCTTAACAGTTAAGTCCTGAGAATGCAAACAAATTCATTTGTTTTTACAAAATCGGCCGTGAGAAACAATTACTCGCGGTCAGACTCTGATGGATTGGTTACTGTGTACAAGCAATTCAAATGTCCGTAAAAATCTACTGACATGGAGTGACAAGGGGCCAATGACTATGGAACCTGTTTAAGAAATTATTGGGCACCTTTGATAAAAACAATCTTTATGCTACCATCGTTTAAACTTTATATTCATATATCTGTATATCTATATATTTGTAAACCAACCATAAGGGTGCTACTCTGTTATAATATTTTTAGCCCCAACAGTGATTTGAACCCCGTTCGACACATGTATATTTATTTACCTAGTATATTAATTTGTAAATTAAAGTGTTCCTAATTGGACCGAAAAAGGAAAAATCCTGGTTGTTCGCTAGCTTATGAGTTCATCTATCTATATATTTATATATTCATATAATGTAGATTTGTCTAATGTTATATATAACTCGACAGTTATTTGTGAGCGATCAAGATTTCTCTTCTTCCGGTGCAAGGAGGAAAATTTTAACTTAGTCACCACCGGGATTCGCATTCATAAAGAACACTCCACCGATTTTAACCATGCATTCAATGAAAAACAAGAATTGTAACGGTTTTGCTATCAGCTACCGTCCTTCCATTAGTTCACAGATTGAAGGGGAAACCAGAAATAGACCAGAACTTCATCGTATTTTCATTTAAAATGCATTCAAATCTACCGTCAATCCAATATTGGTTACACTGTTGCTCTAACGTATCCAATATGTATAATATATTACAAAACTTTATACAGATTACGTCCAATACCTCTCAGAGACAGAATTTTAAAATTACCATAAGTTCTCGTATAAAAATGTGTATGGATTAACAAATGTTCCATATCAAACAACCAATATTTAATATGCTGTATGGACGGGGATACCAACTTAGAGAAAGAGGAATATCTTACTTTAGGGATGTGCGGGGTTTGAGAAATAAATAAAATAGATGCCGAATAAGTGCTTATAGTGTAGGCCCCTGACTGTTGTTAGGCTAACAAGCAGTGTAAAGATCACACTGTAATTATAACGCTGTCAAAGTTTGATACAATGGCACAGAATAGAAATTCTGTGGCAAAGCGAAGAAGTTGAAGCCAAGGCCAGGTGATGCAGCAAGAATATAGCTGCGGATGTCTATTGTAAAATGGTGCTGCATTTCTACTTAGCCTTTTTCACTGCTCTGCAGAGTTGGGCAGAATCTGGCCTAATCAATCAAGCTACGCCAGACCTGGGTAATGAAGCCCCACGGTCTGTCAGGGAACCTATAAAGAATTGTGTAATAACAGCTCTTATCCCCGAAATGTTTCTATTATAGCAAATGAGGAATGAAGCTACCGATTCTAGCAAGACTTAACGGCTATTTAAAGCGCTTTTAAGTATTTCACCTTTTTAAAGATGACTTCCTGGGCCAGGACAAACCAGCATTTGAACTGCATCAATTTACAAGCATTTTCCACTCTATTGTTTCTTAATCTGCATAGAATTGCGTAATAGAGTCGAGCAGAATGTCTTCATCAGCTGGGACAGTCGCCAGATAGATGACTTCTAGCCTTGAGTTCTGAGTTTAATTTCGTAATTTTCATCAAGTGGTAGCTGATTATCTCCTCGTATAAAATGTCATAGTTATCAGGGGTAAATATTCTTCACAGTACTGCAAGATTTCATGAGAGGGGTGGGGGGAGTGGAGCGGGTTCAACGTGAAGGGGAGTCATGACGTTCAGGTATAAAGCAAATGAAATTACTTATGTGTATAATCGCAAGAAAACCTAAAGTTACATGACAAGTTTGACCTGTGATGAGAATAAACTGGAGGGGGGGGGAGGGGAGTCTACATGGAAGTTGGCAATTGTATGGGGTAAAACAGTCTAGACTTGTTACGACAAAAGATGGGGGAAAATGAGGATTCTTAAAGAATTACAGGTAGAAAGATGCAAGGTGGGACATCTACGTGATTGTCGTTGCGGAAAATAATGCATCATTTGTGTGAAGAATATTGAACCCCTGTATTAAACGTAAAGACTTCACTCTTCACATGTCTGAAATTAATAACAAAAGATGTGCGTGCGCATATAACGTTAACAGAATTGTGTCGATTTTGTGGTAAATTAGAATACAATTTGATTCGAATTTTTAATTATTGTTCGTAACTATTATTCAACCTTTTTAACTTTGCCAACGATTTTGCTTTCAAATTTGGGTAAAAGTTCATCATCTTCCTCCATCTGCTGATAAACGATTCCATCATCTTTGGTTTTTGTCTTGAAGAAATATCTGAAATTGAAATAAACAATATCAGATTTAAAGTCCTAATCATTTAAATAAAATGTTGCTGTTTAAATACAGTGCTATCTACAAAACAAAATTGGGGAGTTTGTGGGTCACAAAACCTCGCTGCATAGCGACCCTTGAGAATCAAATATCTTCACAGCACTAAGCAACGATCGCAATGCAATATTACGCCGACGAAGATTTAAAATTCAATTATGATGAGAATGCCAATTAAGAGAAGAATTTTAATAAAGGAGTTGAAAGAGTTCAAAGCCGGGGTAAGGGTGGATCAAATCAAAATCAGGAAGCTGATTTAGGCCTTCATTGTGAATAGGGATATTACCTATCTACAAGATTTAAAAAAATTATTGTTTAATGCACATGAGGAATAAAGCAAAGCTCAACCTCTAAGAGGCAATAAAGTACCAAAAATGTCTCAGTAACAGTCAATTAGTAGGTAGCTCTATTAATCCTATTTTACACTCTTATTGCTCATGATGGACTTTTTCTAATCTGCCTCCAAGGCTCCTCGCTTTGGCCAATGGTATTGTTAAAAACGAAGGAGTTCTAGATTAGATTAATATAGAACTATCTTACGCGTCACTACACCTCCACTATTTCTCAAACGATTACCAAAATACTGAAAAAGGAAGATGCCATAAAGGATTGTGGGCATTATTCTTTATGAGGCTTACTAGAAGATTTTATTAACTTTGGAATTTATTATTAACTGTAACTATAAATTTAGAAATGGAATGGAGTCCTTTTCAATCAAAAATAACCTCAAAAGTGTGTGCAGGCAAGCCGATTTTAACTGCGTTGTTAAAATACATCGCTTAAACATGTCTGCAGACTGATTTAATTTCATTTTTATCCTTTTTTGACGAAACATTTAATGTAATTGTTGTTGAAACGATAGAAATAACTTGCGTCTTAGATAAACTTAACATTAAACAAAAATAGCTATTGAGGACTCCGCAATCGAAGATCTCTTAACATATTTGAAGAAATAACGATAGGAACAAACAACAAGAATAAGGTCAACTGAGATTTCTAAAGTGCCGAAATCAACAGTCGAAAGATATGTATCCTAATTAGGCCCATTTTTAGAAACATTTTTGTCGTGCTTCAATCTGATCACGTGGTAACCCACCCTGACCTTATCAAGGCTAATGACACATGCAATCTCTGTCGGGGGCTCGTGATTACAAAAACACCTGGCCTAAGCCACTTTCATATCGGTACTATATCCTAACACATGGCATTATCAAACACTATGCTTCATGCAGTTAATTCATGTTGCGATTATCTCAAGAAAGTTTTTATCCATTTCATTGTTCTGCAGATCAATTCTAACCAGATTTTAGGGCAGACGTAACAATCTGGCAAATACTCATACAATTCCAGCAAAACAGTTAATGATACTGTAACAGCCCCCTATTGCGTCAATTTGTCTTTAAAAATGTCTCTGTTGGTGGTATAACAGATGGTTGAGAAAGTACTTTACTTATTCGCCTTAAGACTAATTAAATGACATGGCAGAAGGCACTAATCATTGTGGTGCTACACACCGATTCTCCAGTTATAAGAAGTTAAATTAACACGCCTTACCAAACACTTGATAAGGGCGAGGCAAAACGGAACCATTTCTCAAGACATGAAGTTTAAAGCTGTAATTTTATTTAATCCAAATTGACCCTGACTTTCGTTATCCATTTACATAAATATTTCCTTGTGTAGGTATTGGCCCACGACACAACAGCGCAACAAGCGAGAATCAACAAAAGTTTAAGCCTATACAAAACCGCCAGAGTCAAAGGCAAGGAGCTATGGTACGTAGGCGTTTGCGCTTCAATTCATCTGTTGCCGGCTTTTGTGCAGTTATAAAGTAAGCAGTTCTCAAAGGGAAGCCTTTACAGCTCTGTTAAAATGTTGCAAAATACAATACAAGGTCATATTCATTCCATCAGTGTTGGCTGCAACTATAGCATTGCAGTAGGAAAATCATTACTTAAAACAATAACAAAACTCAACCCTAGAGACACAGAATTTAGTAACGGGAACCTATCCAGTGTCTCAACACAAAAGAGAAAATAAAAACCCTGGACCTCACCCTCCTTCTATTGGAGAGGGACGAACAGATTCGAATTTTTAGGCCAGAAGGATTCTTTCCAGATCTCCGGCATCAAATAACCGTATAACTTCAAAAATTCAGGTTAAATTACTTGTCTCACCTGTAGTTTCCTTTCTTGGTGATCAACGTCTTAAATTGTCCTAAAGTGATGTTTTTTCCTGGCAAGCTTGTGCGGTACGGAATAGGTTCTAACCCGAGGAAATACGTAACAACTGTCTTCTCTTTGTGATGTCCTTTGCTGCCACCACTTCCTTGACTGCGAACGCTCTCACTGTGCAGATCGCTGATGGATTCATTAATATACTGTGACGCTGATGACGGGATGGAAGATGATACGACCGAAGGTACTTGGTTTCGTGATACCGAGGATGCAGAGTCTGATAAGGTCCAGTTACCAGTTGCGCTACTGAGTGCCGTTTCTGCATATTCCGAGTCCATGTATGGCTGATGAGATCTATAAGGTAGACAAAGTAGGTCAATAATGGCCTATTTACGCCCTACAGTAAACAGTGCATTCTTTTTAATGTGATAAAGATTATCGCAGGTATTATAAACTTCAAGGGTGGAATGCATCTCCAATTTTCTGCATTTCAAACAACTTTTCTCATAGGCTTTGCCTTTGCAATAGAGATTTTGAAATGTAATTAATTGTAATGTGCTTACTTGTTTCCTTTATTACAAGAAATAAGGACTTTTTTTACTAACTCTAGAGAGCGTCTTTTAGAAATAGGCAAGAGGCTTTCCCTAGAAAAAACTTTGGCTTCATCACTTACCTACTACTGGACCTTCCTGGCTTCCTTGAACTCTTGCTCAGCATCCTACTATTATCCTCCAGTCTCCTTCGAGCTTGTTCTAACACATGATTGGTATCAGGCAGAGGTTCCAATGAAGCACCTGGCTCTCGCATAAGATGGTAATCAGTACCAGGCCTGGTCGTATCATACACAACGGGGGGATGATGCCTTCGTTTCGTTGAAGGAGTATCACGTGGTGATTCCCCTACATGTGGATGTGCCATTTCAGATCTATATCTTTCATTATGTTCGATCCACGAATAAATCCTTTGATGATTAACACTACCCTGCACAGTTTTCAATGCTTCTAAATTAGTAGAAGTTAATTTTATAGGCGGGCAATTATTGTTCTGTTGATGGGCATATGGGTCTTGCTCGTTTTGTAAGTGTTTGCAACATGGACAGTGAGCACTTTGAGGTATCACAGCATCTTGCCTATAAACTTGTCCATCTAATTTTCTCAAAGTCTTTTGCTTCTCTAAGCATTGCCTACAATTACATTCTCTTAGTTCAGTTCTCAATGCATGGTGAACGGCAGATGCAAGTTCCTTGGCTCCATGTCTGTATTTTAACTGACTGTCCGATTTAATCTCAGAGCCACTTGCAGAGGACATGCCTGCAACTGAATATCTGTCTGACTGTGGATAACTGCTATGTGAGCGGCAAGAGCCCTTAGCAACCGACTGATCGTCTCCAGTTGGTACAGGTGCAGTAGCACCGGTCCTTGTAACATTCTCTCCTGCCAATTTATCATTATCAACTGATTCCTCCTGAAATAGATGCAATTTTGCTGTAATTTCTCATTGAAAGCTATTCATTATATAAATAGATTGCTGGTAAAAAGTGTGTTAAGATGGGATAAATAGATAGAGGGAAGTCATGGAAGATAGAAAAAACCCTTATCAATGCATGCTTTAAAAAATATACATTAGGCCTTTACTATTCAATCTAGAGTACTAGTCATATGCCCATTGTTGATAATAATACCGTTGGGCCTAGCCATCCAAACAATACGAGTCATCACATCTTTTATAAAGATACTTACAGATACTGGGGCAGTTGTTTCTCTCATGGCTTTTTCTGCACTTTCCCTATCTCGAATAACTTTTTCTAATTTTTCACACAATATTCTAGCAAAATCTTCTGGTTTCATGGGTTTCATTGCGTCTCTGTTTATCCTTTCAGTTCTCTGTGAGAAAGAGAAAAATAGTTTAAATGAGTGGTGTATACATCCTGGAAAAATGGCAAAACTTCAATAATATAAGTAATACATGTATAATTCTGCTCTGGCTAAAAACCATCAAAATTATTCAGAAAATGAAAACAATGACTATAAATGGTTTACTGTTTGCCCTTCTTATTCACACATGCCTCAAATTTAAGTTGCTCTGTATTCTTGATACAATACTTTGACATGTGTGGGAAAAAAATTTATTCCTGTTTTATTGTTTAAGAATGCTGGGACAAATCTGGAGATCTCAATCTTTCCTGAATCACCTCTTTAATGATGTTGATATCCATAGGGAGCAATTTTTCCTTATTTTCAAATTGTCATAGAATACATTGAGGCTTTCAAAGTGATGAATTCTTCCAGCAAAGTTTTAAACTAATTTTTGACATTTTTATAGTATTAAGATTATCGCCAATAAGTAATAAATGAAAACATACGTTGTACAAGGAATTTTGAGTCATAGTGGCCTAAAGCTTGCTGTTTCAAACAATTCAGAGTTTATGACAACTTAAATCTAATTTCAAGCCTCGCATGATTGCCACAAAGGCTTAGGAATGTTCAAGGTCTTGCTTCTAACTGATTAACTTTTCAAGGGAACCTCAGAAAGCTTGAAATCAAATTAAAAAACCTATGTATTGAATTCTAAAAAAGAGCATTAAGTCAACATACTGGCTTGAAATGGGGCAGGGATGGCAAATTGTCTTGATGAGCATTGTTTCTTTGCCTCTCTCTTTTCCCACTCATCAAATCACTGCAAAAAAGTGAGAAAGTTGATTAAAAATTTGAGTAGTTCAGCTTTATCATGATAAAATCTATTAAAATGACAAAGGAACTCTCATATCACAGAAACCCTGCACACAACAGGTCATTGTTCTGTGTTGAAGAAACAGCTTATCTCCATAACAAAACTATTGAACAGCATTTTTGAATCGAGAAACTCTAGGCAATCCATGTTATTAAAAACTTTAAGAAAGAGGACTATCAACAAACTTTAACTCTAGGCTTTTGAGTAATCCTACTTTACTAAACATCTAGTTTTGAATTTAAACACCAGGTCACAGTTGTAGCTAAAACCAAAATACAAGGGGGTGGGTGCTGAAATTGGGAAAACATCAGCCAGCCAAGACTAATAGGTTGTATAATAAACTAAGAAATATTGGTAGTCTTTCTGCCTACCTTTGTCAGCTGTAAAGGGAAGATTTCCCTCGCATAAAATTCCAAATTCAAGAACGAGGGGTATTATTGAAGATAGATAGATTTGATATCATTTAAAATTTAATATTTTTATCGCATAAAAATTCGCTTAGCCTTTTGACTAAAACAAGCTCCCATGGTACCAACTTGACTTTCCCCTTGTATTTTGTAAACACTGCAGCTCCACAATCCAAAAAACAGTTGAAGACGATGCCGGATTGAAACAAAACACCAAAACTTACCTTGACATTGCTGATCCTGGCTTTGACCTAGATTCTTTGCTTGCATCTCCTGGGTCGCTTTCTGTCTTTGCACTAAAGTTTGTTTGCTCTAAATGCTGGTGGGGTGCACTTGCCTCTTGTAGCGATCTCCTGTTGAAAAACAAGTCAGTTTGTTATTAACTCAAACACTTTAACAACGTGAAACAAAAGCCGTGCATAGAAATCAAACTTTCCAGCATAGACATATTTTACTTATGGCACCATTCATTTGTAACAAACGGGGCTAAAAAAAATCCAGACAAGAAAGTCTATGTGTGTACCTGCCTTGTTTATGGTACAGATACACGCTGACGGCTGGCCTTGCTAGATTATGAGATAATTGAACCTGCTACAAAGCTTGGAGGATGGATGCTTGGTCGGACGTATTCAACTTCTTTCAAGTTGAAAGACCGTTTGACTAGCCCGCGGTTCGTAAAAACAATTTAAAGGACTCAGATTCTTACAAACAAGCCAATTAAAAAGGAATTAGGTTGTATGAATTCGCATTTGTGCGTACGCTCTTTTAGGGGCTTAAATTTTCCAAAATATCACTTTCGAAGCTAATTAAACATTTTCCCTCTCATAGAGTAAAGTATTACATTGTTATGAGATACTGGGGGTCTTCATAATGGGAAGGAAAAAATTAATTTGGGTGGGACAAATAGGAGACATAAAAAGGGATTATAGCAAATATAAAGAACAGTAAATAATTTGCAAAAGAATTTTCCACTGTTAACCGCTGAAGCAGAGCGAAAGATATGGAAAGTAATATTGCGCGTCGCAGTGCATATGGTTGCCCTGTCCCGAAAACGTTTGGGGAAATCATGCTTCGGGACAAATTCAGAAGCCTAAAACCGTGTATTTTGAAGCATGTTGTCTATACTTGAACACAAATAAATCAAGTAGTGAAAATCAAAGCGGTTTGAACTTGATCTGTAAAGGGCACACAAAAACAAAATAATCGTAGGAATAAGAGGATGTGGTTTATGCCGTATCAAATGAAATCTCAACCTAACATGGACCGCATTTTGACCCTTGTTTAAACAGAGTGATCTTTAACAGACATGGAAAAGCGATATGAAACTTTATCCTATGCTGAGCGGTGTCCAGGTTAGCCTAAACTCATGAAACGACACGAAATATTAAGATCTTTTTGTGTCATCCTTGTTGACCTTTTTGACAGGCTATGAAGAAAACGTCATGTTCTAGGTCGTTGCAAGTCAAATCTAACAACTCATGTCAATAACCCCTACTCAACTAACAAGAAATCTAATTAGAAAAAATATCTCGCAAATGATCTTGCTAAGTCGAAAACGAGCCTTCAACATCGAAAACTATGTATGATGGCGACAGAGTCGAGACCTTGGTGAAATTTCACGATAGCCATGAACAATGAAGCGGCCTGAAATTATCCAGTTTTTGTTTAGGATCCCACCTATGAAGGACGGCTAGATCGATCTTTTGAGTGCCGAAAAAATGATTCTGGGCAGTAATAGGCCACGCCCAGTGAAATCATGCAGAATATAAGTTGTATAAAATCACTTGGATTTGTTTGAAAAGTTGATTTTCAAGGGTGTGAGTAGGTAGGGGGGGGGGGAAGTAAGATTATTATCGTTTATGTATATGCTATGCTGGAATTTAATCTGTTGTATTTTAAACCGTTGAATGCAGTCAACAATTCAATAAAGAGCTCTGAAGAAGCCCTCCTTCAGCCTTTAGTTTGGAAAGGGTGTGCAACCAAAAATGATCAATTTTATCATAATTTATTGCCAAGTTGCAACTTCCTCTCTTACTGGAATTATCAAAATAATTAGTTGATGACCAAAAATAAAAGGAGACAATGAAATGATGGTCAAAAGCAACAACTTCTTTTTTAGTTATGAATGCACTTTGCATGACAAAAAATAACTTTGACCAAAACAACAACTTAAAATTTTTGCAGAGCCAACTTGTATGATTTTAGCAAGGTCATAATTTGTCCCATTGGCAAAGAAATTACTTACGACATTTTTAACTTCTAGTTGAAGAGGAAAAGGAATCAGGAAATTAATATTTGTATAGATGAGATCTCTGTTTTGTCTCTTTATCTTAAAGTAAATTAGAGAAAGTACCATCACAACATTTTCCAAAAAGAACAATGTTGGATAGTTTTTAGGCCTGGCAGTATGCCATTACACCTTCAGACAATGAAGCATTCAATCATGCAGCAAAAACCACACCAAAGAGGAAACATTATCCTGTGTTTTTACTCTGGCACTTAATGTCCTTTACTAATATTCTTTGCCCCAACACAAACAATAAAAATGATGTAAATCAAAGAAAGGTGGCTGAAATGGCTAAAAATTACCCTGGAAAGATAAGCCCTTTCCATGCATTTAACTTATTTGTATATGAAGTTGAAAATGATATTATTATTATGAGTTTCACAAAGTTCCAAGCTTAGGGAATTTTAGCCATCATTTTCAATGCTATTTTGAAAACTGTCAGTGTAAAATCATGTGGCCTAGACACTTGCATACAACTGTCTTTATATTTTGCAGTGTGTTGGATAACAAGGTTATAAGCCAGCGAAAAGCTAGACAATTCCTTTCATTGTACTAGACTGGTCCTCTTTCAAGATTGATGCAGAACTGTCAATAACTGTGATGAACAGTGGCTGTGATTTATGGATATAATTCATAAAAATGTGATGATGATTATGGTTATCAACAAGGCATGAACACATGCCCTTTGGAATACTCATACAGGATATATGCTTTGGTGCAACTTTAAAATTTGACAGGGAGTCTTACAAAATTATTAGAATTATCTGGGATTTGAAACTGCAGTACAGTAACAAGGAACAGCTATTGTGACAAATGCATTTTAAACAATGAAATTATTCTCATAATTTTCCTTGACAACTTGCTGGCCTAAATGAAATATAATTTAATCATTTTGTGCCATAAAATGATGGTTTAGGATTCAACAATTACGAACATTGTTTAATTGCCTGAGATAACAACACCATGTTAACAGTTTCCATTTCAAATTGTATAAAGGTTGCAAATTTGGGCATAAAAAATTCTGTAATTAATATTGAATATCCATTATTCAATGATATATTGAAAAATTCGGGCCTATTTGACTTTGAAAATACAAACTACGAGAGAATTTTGTGTAACGGCTTATCATTAAATGGTTAGCAGCTAATTATCGAGTTATGATATTTGATATGTGTGACAATTGAAATTTAAAACCCCATTACGAGGGTTTTCCTTTGCTTCATGCTTGCTGTTGGATATCCTGGGTTTTAACTGCACGATATGTAGTGCAAAATAAACTTAAATAGAGCAGAAATCGCACTATAAAAGACAAATTTCACTTTGATTGCCACTTAAGTATTTACGTCAAAACATTGTACTCGCTTTACGACACATGACTAAAAATTGGACAAATGAGGTTTTGTTTTGAAATTCTTTAAATCAAGGGGCGTACAAACGTTGAGATTGATATTTACTTGATGTCACATAATAAAATAGACATGGATGAGATAATAAGGAAGCCGTGCTTCTTTCTGCTTGCCGATTTCTAGATCATTTGGCAGATAAGCCCCAAAACAATGGGGATCATTTCTTGAGACCATTTGGGGTTTAAGTCAAACAAAATAGAATTATCAACTGGATTGCGCTAAAGAATTATAAAGAAATCTCACCTAAGCTCATCTGAGAATTTTATGGATTTCCCTTTAAATTCTTTACCGTGGGCGCCATCTTTTTCTCTAAAATCTCCCGTGCTCTCTTCTTCAACCGTTGGCATTCCTAATCCCTTCGAGCTGGGCTGAAAAGCTTTCAAGTCTTGATCTGGGGATTGATTCGCTGATAGGCAGTAGTTAAGATAGAAATCTGATGATATAAATTTATCGTACCACGGGCATTTTAACTCGTTAAGTACATCGCGTTCGACTTCTTCGAACATTAAGCTATGGTACGAACTACTTCGCATGCACTGGTTCACTTTGTTCCGTGTTAAATCGCGTAAACGAAGTTTTGGGTCTCTATACTGAATAAATCTTTTATAAAAATCTCGAGCAGAGATATACAAATCGTTGGTTAGAGGCAGAGTTCGAAATACTTCACATGCCCCTAAACAATCCAAAAGTACTCCATACCCCTCGCGCGAAAGATATTCGTAAAAAACGCGTCTCCCTTCCGTATCATACAATAACGATTCAAAATTGGTCCGCCACTTTTCATAAAAATGCTGTGAACAACATCCAGTATTGGATCTTTGAGCAACTGTATTACAAGTATCTCTAGATGAAAAAATTTCCTGCGTATTGATAAATTTCTGTGGATTTTCTACAGGGTTTTGACATGACCAATTACGGGGAGTTCCTTTGACTGATTTACCACCATCGTAGCAACTTTCTTTACCTCCTTGGTATTCTGAATGTTTCATTTCTCCTTCTTTAAACTCAACAGCATCCTGCCCTGCCGGCGGAGGTCGACTCGAAGTAGGCAAAACCACTGTATCGGCGTCCATGTTGTTTTAAAACTAGAATTACAGAAGAGCTAGGCCCAAATCCCTGAACAAGAGAGAGGCCACGGCAATCTCGCGAATATCAACGATCAACCAGGACAAAAATAATGTAAACTAATGTTCAGCATAATCGAACAAGACTGAACTAGCAACAAACCGAAGCAATCATCTACATTCACAGCGACATATGAACGATGATGAGGCCCAACAATAGAGCTTTTCCTTACAAGTTAGCCGCCTTTCACAAGATTTCGGCACATCAATAAAGGCCGCGGTCGGATGAACGGCAAAAGTATAAACAAACATCGAATGCATACATCCTTCGAACATCAAGAGCACGGTGAATCTCTTTGGAAAGCTTCCGATAAATTCCTACGAAGCCAATAGCACGTCACTCGTGAGAAATGAACGCGGCCTCAAACATAAACCTACTACAATCCATGATGTGGCCTTGGCAGACACTGAAAAGGCTTCTCTCGGGCCTACTATCAAGGTTTCACTTGATTGATCGGACTTCAAACAATGCCGCCGCAATGTAGTGGCTTCCCAAGTGAAAGTTGTGCGAGCAACGTCACTTTGTGTTATCAAACCGCACCAATCAGCGCTCGTTGTTAATATTTGAGGGTGTTAGCACATGGTCGTGTGCCAACTTTGCACATGTAAGCCGGCCAGCTAATTACAAGCAGCTGCGATGAGGCCTAACAGCGCCGATGTCAATCAAACGTGTTGGAAAAGAAGCCGCCATTTGATAAACACAGCGATCGCAATTAACTACCCGACAAAAAGCGGCACCTTTGAAGCCTACTCACAATAAAAGAATCCTTTGGGATCGGTTCAAGGAAATATTTCAGCGACCCCTTCTATGGTTCCGTGCCGATCGCAAGAATATATTTGGTTTTTGGTGTATTAAATAAATTGAATTGATTCGGTGAAGTTTAAGCCCATATTTGTAGTTGAGATCCCGGCTTGCTGAGGGTTTGAGATAGACCAACAGATACGCATTGTTGTGGACATATAGGCCTATGGCTTGAATAATACGGGTTTTAAGCTAATAAAAATAAAAGAGAAATAAATAACACATGTGATTAATCGAAAAATACTGAACATGCATAGAGGATTTTGAATTTTTGAATAAGTAATTTATAATAATTTTTTGGCACTAAAATTCTCCTAACCAACATTCTTTTTATTATTTATTTTTAAGAAACTTAAAATAATCGACGCATTTTCTACCCCTTTTATTTTAAGAAACTTTTATAGATAACCGAAAAAGCTTTTTTTGCATCTCATCAATCTTCTGATGACATGGAAGATTTTTTACAAGTTTCCCGTTGCTTAATTTTGCTGTCATTATTTTTTATAATGGACTGAAATTTAACAGTTAAAGACAGGAGCCCCACAATTATGGCCTAAAATTTAGAAACATGGTTTTCATGGGCACTTCTCGCATTTGCAAAGTTTCTAAAAATGAGTTGATGCGCGTTATGTTTACAAGACTTTATTGTGGTGTCTATTGTCAAAATCGCCACTTTCAACTCAGGGCTAGCTACAATTTAGAGAGAGTTAGGGCTACAAGAGGCTGCGCATTTACAGCCACGATAATTTTTCACTTGTAAATAATTTCGTGTGAAAATGGTACCAGGCAACATGCAAATAATTCTGGCGCCATTACGGGTGCGTTGCAATTAGTTATCGGCTAGGTAAAACTCACAGATAACCGAACTGATCGATTCAGTGTAAATATTTGAAAACACTCTCAATACAACTACTTGAATCCCATTGAACTCTCGGAATTAAAAGTGTTTATCATTTTGTTTGGCTCTCAACGGCTCTGCTTTGAATACGTTTCAGGCATTTAATCTAATCCAAAAGCCATCAGGAAGAAAAAATTCCATACAAAACAAAGTAAGAAAACCTTCTTCTTTCCTGCGGAGCTTGTGAATGCAGCTACATTCCTTGCGAAGGTGCAGAAAGCGAAGTAAACTATTGTTGTTGTTGCAATGACAGAAAGACCACTTATGCTGATTTGCAATGGCGTAGCCAGTGTTATTTCTATTGGAAAGGCAAAGACACTGAACCAAGATATGAAAGGGATGCTGTGGCTTGCAAGTGGAAAGAGTTTCAGGACCTAGAAGATTTATGCATATATCAGACACCTAACTTTTTACATTGGGGGGCGACTGCCCTTTCTTGCCTCTCTTTGACTACGATACTGTTACTACACAACTAGAGTATTTTGGAAATGGGGGGGGGGCAAACTTGAAGAGCAGGGCGCTCAACAATGAAAACTGGAGAAGTTGAAGCCTCGCGGGGGACAAAATTTGAAGAAGAGGTCCATGACGAACCTGCTAACAAAGTAGGTGTATGATCCTTTAGATGCGAAAAGGTGGAAAATTCGCCGAAATGTCATTCATACAAAGCCACTAAGACCCCCCCCCCTCGTAGGGCTTGAACTTCATAGCTCAAGGAGGGTTGGGTGCTTCACTAAACTCTGCTGAATACCCTTACAATTTCTGGCGGTGAGGCATTTGATTTATGTTGTATTCCTTTAACTTTTCTTTTCCATAGACTGCCGCATTTTCTGAGCTCTTTTCAAGAACAGGCCATGGCTGAAGCCTTTGCAAAATTTGAAAATCTAACTTAAGAGTGATAATATTGCGCCAAATCTTCCTTGTCCTTGCAATAACAGCACGTGATTAGCCTTGTTTAGGCGGCGCTTTGAGGAAAGCATCTTACAGGGCGTTGCCACAGGTCGGTTTCTGGCCAATGCGGACAAGCATACTTACTAACAAGATAAATGATGTGCTTTTCCTAACGATTAAAACATGTACATAACAGACGTACGATGACAGAATCCAATTAAAGATTACATCTCTACTAATTGCAAATTGTTTGACAGTCAAAAGAGAATAAATAACTTCAAAAGTAATAATAAGAGCATTAATTTTGCAATTTTCACTTTTGAAATGGGAGAAATACTCGAATGAATATTTGAAGTTGCCGTCAATTTTAAGGCAGCCGTTATGGTGCAGGGGTGAAATTTCACATTTCTTTGAGCATGGCCTCTGAGCATCGCTGGAACTAATTGAGAGGATAGAGGTATCTATATACATATCCTATCTATCCTCTTCTATAAATCTCTCAGCCCCGTCTAGAGGATGACGCAAAGCCAGGAATACGCTACGGTTACAGACAGAAAAGGGCCCATGAAGGGCAAAAAAAACCCTGCTGACATGCCCAATCCAATTCCATGCTAGATTAAGACAGTTCTTGCAGGGTTCCTTTTGCCCAGAGGAAGGTTAACAGCTGTCCTAGACTCTGGGTAGGCAAGTCCCCTTCAGTCTCTTCCGTCCCCCTTATTTTCCATTAACATTTTAAGCAAAAGGTCATTGTCCTCATTAACCAAGAAGACAATGGATTACCCCCCCCCCCCCCCTACCAGAGTTGGTTACCAACAAAAAACAATGACAAAAGCATGAGCAAAAGGTCAACCGATTCAATTCAATCACTTTTGTGTGAAACATTTGAAATAAAAAATATCCTGATTAGCATGAAAAGGCAAGCCTTGTTCCTAGCTTGTCCTTAAAATTCAGCCAAAATCCAGGCTCTCATTTTCATGAGCTTGTCCCGATAAAAATGGTGTTTAATGCTTTCGATTCGATGGATTGTGGGGAGAGGGAAGAAGGGGGAGCGAGAAAGCATTCTCTATCAGAAAATGGAAGTGATTTTGGATTTTGGATCGTTTAAACCTGAGCAAGCATCTTGTGGGGGCATTCTGACACGTATTGCGTAATGTCTTACATATTTCAAATACATTATACAAACAAGATTAATCGAGATTTGGCCTTGTCTTGTTGTTCCTGGATCATACACGACGCTGTTTGCAGAGCGAGGCATCGGCAAACACCGTAATAATGCAAATGCAAAGCGGAAATTTGGCAAATGCGTGGTTGGCTACTTCTATTGACAATAATCATAATTAAAATATGTGTCATAAAATGTATGAATGAGGCAAGGCGGCACACGAACTGTTCAATGAGGTACAACATGCCATGGTCTAGGCATCAACTACCCAGGCATTGAACGTCTTGGCTCCTACCTGCATATCACGCGAAAAATACGAAGCCAAAACAGGGGTGTCGTTTATGGGAGGGGGGGCAAGGGGCGCTGCCCCCAAATCTTGCGTCTGTTGGCACAACCAATGTTTCGTTGACAAATGATGAAATTTTGCGACTGTCTTGTTTTGTTTTGCTTTCGGCGTATTTTCAATAAAACGATGATAGATTATAGCAAAGAAACTTGCTAAAGAATTAAAAACATTTTAGTGCTACTTAAATCCACAGGTTGTAACGCGAGATACAAATGTGCCACGCCTTATTGTTGAGCACGCCCTAATGTTGACCACGCCCTAAGGCCATGCTAGTCTTAGCGAATATTAACTTTCTAACTTCTCTAGGAAGCTACTATTATCAGGGGCACCACTTCACGCCCTGAATGAAAATATATTGATGCATCGTGGCAAGCATACCACGAGAATCTGGTTGGCATCCTGGATATTTCCGCTGTTGGGAGGTTGAACCACCCTCAAACTCCCCCTAATGTGATACCCCTGACTGTTTTGGCAACTTGTCCTTTTATCAAAGCTAGTAGACTTGCTCTAACTCAAAACTGAGCAACACCTGTTCATCGATAAAAGAAACAGGCGTGGGGCAAGCCAACTGAGCTAGTGGTTTAGGGCTAGGGCCATATTTTAAAAAAAGCAAAGCGCCAACACAATTTCTTATTCAAAAAAACATATTAATATTTGTTGAGAATGAATAATGCAGAGAAGCAAGTTGTGAAATGACAGGCGTTTCGCGTCCAAGCTAACTTTGTTGCCGAGAAAAAAGTAAAACCGACTGTCAGAAAGATTAATTTCTTATCAGTTTCAAATCAGTAGCAAGCAAACATTGATGCATATCATAAATAATTAATTCATCTTTCGCCTTGGTGATTTTATTAAAAACTTCAAGATGAAATTTCAAGGTGCCACCCTAGAGATGAAAACTGTACGGAAAACGAATTTATAGTCCAAGGCATCAGTGACGTCAGTAACATCTTCATGGGGCTAGGTGGTTGTATTCCAGATTGGATTCATATTATACAATGGATCAATGTTTATTCAAGAAATCTATATTACAGGGTCTGGAGTGAGAAAATCTGCCATCAAAACCTAAATATTGTAAAGCTACTTGTCAAATCGCTTAGATGATTAGAAAAGTGAGTATGAGGTAATAGGGAATTAGGGCTGCCTCCCCGAAATTTTTACAAATTCAAAAGAAGAAAAGAAGGTTATTGGGAAACTTTGGATAACTACGAATAACTTAGGACAACTTTCATACAAATTGGGACATCTTCGAATAACCAGATGGTCGTTTGCAAGGAAAGTATTGTTGGCAGCGACTCGGTTAGTTATGCAGAGAAGCGAGTACTAAGTATCAGGGATATGGGGTTGCCTCCATGAAATCTATACACATTCAAAAGAAGAAAAGTGGGTTATTCGGGAACTTTGGATAACTGCCAATAACTTGGGACAAATTGGGAAAAATAAGGACAACTTAGGATAACTTCAAATAACCAGATGGCCGTTTGTCGAGAAATTATCGTGAATTTTCACCTCTGACGTAAAATAATTCTACATTTTGAATTCTGTTTTCACAGGATGCCGGCAACATTATGATTCATTCACGATTTAACGTGCTCTTCAAAGCGTGACCCAACGATTCAGCAAATGCGTTTATCTTTTCAGGTTGGAATCGAGGCTTTCCAACCTTAGCAGGTACAAAAGCATGGTTAACTCCATGGGCTTTTACCACACCCAGACATCAAAAGCCGCCGGTGTTATTCACCTTGAATCGAGCGTGAATATCTTCTTGTAAATCACGCATTTTCAAGCAAATGAAATGAGGTGTTATAGTTGACAAAGATCAATTTTTTATAAAGCAATGAATTGACATTTCAAAGAGGCCGTCCTCAAGGATCATATCTGGTGCCTATACCAGTTGCTGCCCAGTAACAACGGTTTCATGGTTGGAAATCTATGCGAAGGATGATGAAATGGGTTTTTGTGGGGCTTAGGGTTAACTAAACTGCTCCGATTTCCCTACCCAGGGCCTAAAGTTGTAGCTTAAAGTAGCTTGGGATGTTAAGCGTCAGAAGAATGAGGCTATGAATTTGAGTGAATTTGTTGAGAAAATTTTGAGAGACTTTCATTGCCTGGATAGAATTTAAAATACAATAAAACACTTTTTATTCTAAAATTGCACGAACAAGTGGAGCATAATTTAGCATGCCGAAAAGCACTTCTTTTCGTACGACAATCCTCAAGACTATGAATATCTCAGTAATGGCCAGATATCATCGGTCGTTTATAATTCCGTTTACATTATAAACAGTTATTGAGAACTAGGACCGACCTTGGTTTATCATGTGAAACGGGTATGCCTTATCAGCTGTCAGCAGAGTTCTTACCTTACAAGTTTAGCATGGCAGTGCGTTGCAGGATTTTTATCTTCTTAATGAAAAACTATTTAAGCAATCTATGAAAAAGTATTCTTTATTCTATAAGCAGAGATCTGTGTTGATGTATATATTGTATTCTAAAACTTAGAATCATTTGCCTTCAAGCGTTTTTCAAATGTAGCATTGAAAGCGGATAATTTAAAAAGAGAATTTTTAAACGTTGTTGCACAAGCGGTGTTGTTAGGACTCATTTTACTCATTCTATTTCATGCAATTGATAAATAACAATTCATTTTAAAGAAACTACTTTTTAATGAACAAATGAAGCCGTATACTAAGCTACTGTTTTTTAAATTCTTCCCAATCGTAAATTTTGTCCTTTTGTTTTCAGAATAGTAATATTCCATTTGCGTCATAAGGAAAGCTGTTTATTGGATACCAAAGACCATGGACGCGAAATAACATTATCAAGTTAACGCGGCATTCTTGATGATTCTTATTACAAACGTCCTCCATCATCCTCCAGCTCTTCGCCAAATAAGCCTTATTTCTGGGGCCAACGAGGTGAAGGGGGATAACGGTTGAGCCCCCAGGATCCCTTATTAACCCCCCAGTCGATTGTTTTTTCAATAAAATGCCGATATTTTCTCATTTTCAACCACGCCTGGCAGCAAGTGAACCAACTTAAACTTGTTAAAACTAACATTTCTAATCCTTAAAGCCAAATAAACGTCACAGGAAACCTTCCAGCTCCCAGCGCCATCACCCTTTCCAGGTTTGTAACATTCCTAAGTATATAGGCTAGGGTTGGAAAGGAGAGTTTCAGGACTTACAGAAATACGCATAAATTTAATACAAAGGACAATATTATTGCATTACAAAACAACAGTATCAAAATTAGTTGGTTAGCTTGCCTTGCGTTCTGAAAGCACCCCTTCGAAGCATCACGTTGATACCCTCGCAGTGTCAAGCCTCGATATCACTTGATATCAGTCCATACACCACTATACCGAGGCCTGGAGCTTTGTAAACAGTGAACCACATTGACAAATGCAGATCGCAAATTATCTCCCATCACATTTTTCTTGCAGAAGAACGCGGGCGAGGTTTCGGTTAAGTCCAAGCCTCAAAAGAGCAAGTTTGTCGTCGTCTTCGTTTTGATTCTGTAATTAAAAAAAAATGATAAAAACAATGTTAAAAAAGTATTGCGGTCCTTTATATTGTCTGGTGATTGATAATATGGCTGGAGGTGATTGGCTTTTCGCTGCTATCACAAATTCTATCAAAATTAATTTACCAACCAATTTAACTAATTTTTTTGGTCTTCTTAAGATATAAAAATAAAGCTAATCTTCTTTCATTGGAAGGAGGGGAAAAGGCAAATTCATCCATGAAACATTTTTGGCATATGAAGTAGAAGATATGCATTACATGGATTTTTTAATTAGAAAATAATTAAGAAATTTCAGTAACTTTTTGGCTTCTTCGATTTTGGAAAGTATGCAACTTTGTTTTGCTTTAGAAATTAGTTTATACTTCTTAGAAATACAGTTGAATTAAAAAAATTTCGTTCCATAACTGGTGAAGCAAGGCACTGGGGCTTAATTTTTCGAGATTGTTATCCTCCAGACAACATAGCAGAACTTTACAATGGTAAAAGCAGCAAGGGTACCAAAAGTCAATCTTCTCGAAAGAGAGCGAGATTGATCTATTAAAAGAACAATCCCTTGCAAAAGTGGTTGGAACATCTATGAGAAAATCATGTCTCATTGGTTGTTCTGCATTTCAAACGCAAAAATATCAGCACCACTCCTCTATCCCCTCTAAAACAGTGTTGATTGGAAAGGATAATACCTTGCTGATTGTTTACAATTGATTTTGGTCAAAGGATAGCCATGAAAATCGTTTTAAACCACGTTGTTTTTTTGGGGGCGGAGGGGGGGAAGCTACAGATAGAAAGCAAAATCTGTTGCAAGTGTTTTCAGGGCAAGACTTTTTCAGGGATTGAACATGGCAGCAGAAAAGAAAGAATGAATTTTTTCCCTATAAAATATACATTATAACTAGACTCAGTTCATACTCTCTTGAACATGCCATTTTCGAGCAAGAAAAAGCCGGCTTCCTGTATTTGCATATAAACATTTACGACGAAGAGAACAGCTGAATCTTATTCAGCGGAGGATTTTTAGCAAAGCAACTTGTCGGATACTAGACTTCTTAATTTGCCGTTGTAAATTCTTTAAGCGATCATCTCAGCCTATTTTAAGATCATAAAGAGGAATTAAAATTTCAACTCGCCGTTCCTGTCCAGGTCAAGCCGTGGCCAATACTATTTGCTTGCCAACCAAACGACCTACTTTCCGACGTTCATAACAAACAACTTTTCATAAGAATACTTATTTTTAATGAGTATTGCAGCTCAAAACTCATTGAAATCAAGAATCAATTATTCGAGGCTCAAGCTTTGTTACGATCTTCTATTTTCCCTTCATATTTGGGTTTTTTACGTAATGAAACAACTGGAATTTTAATTTGTGTACGAGATGTAATGAATAGTAGATTTTATATTTACAGTAAATATAGACAGCTCTTTTACATCCTCAGGCAGATTGTCTTTGTGTTCGTTCGTTGTTTAACTTAATTTTGTGGCTCAAAATTGCCTTTCCTTTATTAATTTTCCGCACACAGGTCATTACGCTCGAGTTATTCTTTAACATTAGACCATTGGCAGAGCCATTTCTGTTCTTTCCTCGTATTAAAGCAAAGACCCCTTTGAACTAATTTTCGGACAAAATATTCCTTATTCCCGTTGCGGCTGGGAATCCTGCCAGGAAAGTTGACCAGTTTTTCCTTCAAAATACAATTACAGGTTATCTCCTTTGTGTAGTTCAGTGTCGGCTTTTATCAGTAACTTGGGAATAAAAAATAGCAGTGATAGAATATCCGCCGAGGAGATAGGGGCATGTCCCCTTGAAAGGTAAAGGGTCGTTTGACGTCAAATGTTTTTATCTGTCAAGATTGGATGAGCAAGAACAGGAAAAACGTTAGCATTTACTCGCTTTCCTGAATTTAACAGGGGTGAAGCGTGCTGGAAAACCACAAAGGACCGACAATAGGAAGGGGTCAGAATAAGTAGTTTAACTTAATTCGTACCAGGGAAGCTCCCCTCAACCCCTTGCACTTGGAAGTATCTTGTACAAAAGCTAGCACTGATCAAAATAACACGCCTTAATACTAGGCATTGCCAATAGGTTGATATGGATTTGGTAAATAAGTTAGTAGCGTTAACACTAAGCTGTTCGATACCCCAGCGAAGGAGCCAAATGCAACTTTGGATTTATGCTACACTTGTACTTTTCTTAAACTGAACCCTCGTGACTTTGGCTCAAATCTTTTAACCCTTTCGCAGCCGGATTTATTTTCTTTTAATTGTCGGAACCTATATAACTCTACACTTTTCTGGGGATAGCATTGTCAAATAAATTAGATGAAAGCATAAACTATAATAGAATTCTGCCATCAGAACATTTAAAATGTTTTGTACTCCCCCCCCCTGAAAAATTATCTTTTACGGTGTTTGTCATTGGGACATATGGCCCTTCCGGGGCTGAAAGGGTCAAATGAATCATCCCAGGGTTTCATATGTTTCGAACATTATTACAACATAATTTAAACTTCCCATCAACCCTGCTTGCAAAGGGCTGAGCAAATCTGAGGCCTGAAACCAATAATTTCAAGCAACTATGCAGTTTGCTCAGAAACAAAGTTTCTTATAAGGAAAAAAGCGTGTAACACAAGTCGTGCACCCTTTCACTGTTCAGGAAGTACAGCCTTTTTCCCACTCTTTAGCATCCATTCATTCAAAAACATAATACTTTATAAAGTAGGTTAAAAAGCTCCCTGTAAGCAGAGCCATCTTTAGAATGCATGGGAAGCGTGGTTTGCGAATGGGAAAAACTTCGAGTTGGATTTACTTGGAATTAATCAAGATCTAATAGTAATCCAAGATTGAAACCAAGTTTACACTCTTTGGCATTTGTTCACACATCAATTCACAACACAATCCCTCTTTTCAACAGTTAATTGTTACAATTTTCCTCGGCTTATCTCTACCATCTCTACCAAGGCTGGCTCCGACGAGTTCTCTTCCAACACAACTCCTTTCTATTAACTTAACCATTTGCCTGCTTAAACAATAAATAGAGTTATACACACAAAGATACATTATTATCTATCAACTCCTTTCATGTTGGACTGCTTTGAATCTCACTTTGGCTCACTATATAGAAAGCGAAGCCTGTTTGTAAGAAACCGGTCGAGCAGGCTGATTAAAAGCATTTAATTAAGAAACACGAGGAATGCTTGAGAATCTTACCAATTATCACTCTACATAACAATTGCAATGAAGCTGAATTAACGTCAAAAAAACAAGGTGCTTCAAAACACTTTAGAAAGGCCCTAAAAGGACGACCAACTCCCTTCACGGCCATTGTTATACTATAAACCAGTTTAGGCTAAAGGTACATTATACATTTCACGACTGCGCAATTTGGCGACTGAATTAGCGATCTATCTCTGTCAGTGTGATTTTCTGATGACCCTGATTTTCTTCCACCATGGCCAATTTTGAGACATTAAGAAAGTCTGGAGATGTGACAGTAGCTCAGGTAGCATGAAATATGCGAGTAGTAAAGCCTAACACTACAATCTCGTGGATAACAATAATTGAATTGGGTTACAGCTGTTGAATTGGATTGCTAAGCAAATAGCAAGCGAGGCCATTAGCGTAACTGAGGCTCACAGGTTTGAGTCTAGCGAAAGAGTATATAACTGCAATGTCATATCCAGGCCCCGTAAGCAACCTTTGTCGCATTCGCATTCCACATAAGTCGCGAAAGGTTGGGTATTATCTGTTTCTGCCTCGTTTCAATCTGTCACATGCCTTGTTTTAATTTAAGAAAATAACCGGTGGCAATTCATTTCTTCTGTTGATCGTTCAGATGTTCCAGGAAACACGTGAACATGCTAAATTTACGCAAGAAGCATGGAGTTGTAAATGAGTGTCCCTTATAACCAACCCACTACACTAAGTAGCTTTGGCAAAACATTTTTTCTACATGCTTTCAAAAGTTTCTATGGAAGTTGTTTGTCGATTCCAATACTTTGGCAGCTGTGGAAATATGCGTGTTTATCTCCTGTGATATTTGCCTCATCGTTATTCCTAAGATGATTATCACACTCAGCTCTACATCTTCGAAAAGAGCATGTGAACAATCCCCACTAGGCCGGTGGAAAATCAGAGGCTCAGAAACTAAGCAGATGTTCACTAGCCTTCGGGTGCTGCGAAAATCAATAAGAATTAGAAAAGGCGATGATTTCAAACGAATAACAGCGGAATAGTAATTAAATTTCCTCCATATTTTGCAGTAGGATGGCAGCGCTTACTTTCTAGGCTTCCTCCGACTCGCCGTCGAAAATCAAATAATGATAAGCTTATTGTTTTGAAGATGGAAGTGTACTGTAAGAAACATGATCAGGGTTTTTGCAGAATGAGATTAAGCTTTGAAGTATGCTTGATCAAAATATAGCAGCGAAAAGCGCCAATTTTTTTAAGCTTCTGTTGTCCAGAGCATATGCTGTAAGAAACGAGCAAAATTAGCCAATTTCCAATGTTTCACAGCCTGGGGAGTAGAGAAGAGAAGAGTAGAGTAGAGTAGAGTAGAGTAGAGAAGAGTAGAATAGAGTAGGGTAGAGTAGAGTAGAGTAGGGTAGAGTAGAGTAGAGTAGAGTAGAGTAGAGAAGAGTAGAGTAGAGAAGAGTAGAGTAGAGTAGAGTTGTGTAGAGTAGAGAAGAGTAGAGTAGAGTAGAGAAGAGTAGAGTAGAGTAGAGTAGAGTACCGTAGAGTAGTACGTAAATTCAAGATCATATTTACCATCGATTCCGAGTCTTTTTTCAAATATTTTCCTGCATTAATTGATAATTGCAATTCTTGTAAACAGTGAATAATCTCGTATGTTTGTGCACTTGAGAAAATAGCCTATAAAAATAGAAATGCATTCAATATATTTGCTCTGTATTGTTAACAGATGTCATGGTAAAAACATTATTAAACATACCTACGTTGAGCACCTCAGTCTCTTTGGAGCACTCCTCTCTTGAGTACGACACCATTACATTGCAAAGAAGCCCTCAAAATGGCGGATTTAGGCCACAAAATAATTAATGTCATACATTTGGCATGTTTCACCGAAATAATAACCAGTTTTCATTGGACAGATTTACTCAGTTTTCTAAAGACAAAGTAGCAATCTCTAATGAGAGAAGTTAACGCTAATTGTAGCAGGGGGTTGTCGTGACCCTCATCTCATCTGAAGCTACGTTTGGTTATGAATGGTTTGTAGAGTTGCAACAAAATGTACAAGGGGGAATGTTTTAAATCTTTGCTAATAAAAAGTAAAAAACGTTATGAAGCCAAATCTAGCAAACAAAGCAACACAACCCTTGAAATTTGTTAAAATAATTTGCTAGCCCGTGTAAACCGTTGAGAAATATTTAGAGACTAAGAATCTTTAAAGCAAAACTATTTTACAACGTTACCAAAGGGCAGCTATTAGGGTTAAAAAACTATCCTCTCTTGTCTTTAGAAAAAAGCTTGAAAAATGACCATGCTGGAAATGTTTTCAACGTTTTGCTACACAAAGTTTGGTTCTTATTTTGCTTGATTCTTTATCAAGTTTTGGGCATGACCCAGTCTGCAGAGCGTGGCACCTGCACGCACAAGAAAATTTGCAACAGATCGACGTGCACTCCAAAAATTAGGCCTTGCACGTGCGTATTGGTGCGTATAGGGTCAATATAGATACCTAAAGCGGCTTGGTGCACCCGAGAGAATCAGATGTGCCCGCCGTGCACCCCCCATTTTATGCCTTGCACGCGCGAGATCTCGTCGAGTTCTGCCATGCTCTGCAGACTGGGGCATGACTTGGTTTAAATTCTGCTGGTTTTATGTCACAACTTAGTTTTCCTTTCACTATGTTTAGCCCCCCCCCCCCTGGCATTGAAGTTCTCTAGTTGTCCCTCATAGTTGCTTTGCTCTCACTGTTGCATACTTTATGATGGCTCATTTAAAAAAAGTACGAGAAAGCCACCGCCTGTAATACATGGTCGAGAGATTCATCTAAAATCTGCCAAGATGGCAAGCTTTGTTGAATTAAGGCGAAACTCATAGACTCGCTGTTATCGTAACTAACCTAATTACGGCAGTAAAACATGCCGACATTGTTTCCTTGAAGAATGACTGTTACGTTACAAAGAAACAGTGAAATTTTCAGACAAAACAACAGTCTAACGAAACCGAACGGTGATAAAGAAAAATTAAACGCAGCAAAGTTATCATCGAAACATTCCAATTTGAGCCCCGCCAGGCATTTAGCAACGGCGCCCGCATTCCAAAATTCGATTAAATCAATTGGAAAATTTAAAAAGAAATTTTAAACAGTTAATTCCATAAGTTCCAAACAAAAACGGCAGATTTTACTTGTTTACAGATTTCGATGTCATATTGGCTTATCTAGTTCATTAGGTCTTACAGTGTTACTTCTTTCATTATCTTCGAAATCGTTCGCGCATTCAAATGAAGGAGATATGATTTCGTATCAGATTGGATGACAATTGATGCACCAATATCGTTGGCATCTTGTGTAAGACTGAATACAATAACATAGAAACAACATTACTGCATAAAATTAGCCTGCTGTTTTAATTCATTTTAAGGACTTTCCACTGGTTACCCGAAAGTAATCACGTCTTATTTTCCCATTGCAAATAAGATTGCCTTAGAAATACAAGAAACTTTTTTTACTTCACAGCGCATCGCAATCCAAAGTCCAAGATTCCTTCCTTTCATGACAAAGGCGCAAAGAATCATGGGAAAGTGACGTCACAGGACACTGGAAGGAGCATGTTTGAGTCGAAGCGAATATCTGCAAAAAGGACACAATGCGAGAAATTTCCCTCTTTAACATTTATCTGCTGTGTTCAATCCTTCCATTAGTTCACATACCTTTTCATGTTCAAGCAAAGGCAATGCATCAGTTAACAGTGTCATCCAGAATCTGCAAAATATGAGACAAAGGTTGTTAATTTGTGTCCTATACTCCTTACTTAGAATCCTTAGAATTCCTTTTCTTAAAAATTTCTGTTATCCAGTAATTTCAAGAGCTAACTGCTTGACTTACATAGCAGAAACACTGTATCTTTGTTAGTAAATTGGGGAGATTTTCGGGGCTTTTGAGGACAGATTCGAATGTTTTTGATTGAATACTTGATATCTGTGCATCGTAAAAATAGCCTCCTTTGCATGGGACCTAATGGACATTTTCGGACGATTTCATTGAAATTTCCTTAAACTAACTGTGTAATTACCATTTTGCTTGAATGGGAAAAAGAAGGCAGGCAATCAATTACTCTAACTTCATCCTCTTTTTTGATACGTTATTACTAATTGCAAAATCAAAAAACATAGGTATTACAAGTGTAAACATGCAGAATCTTAATTAAACAACTGAGGGAAATGGGTTTTTATACTACCCACTGACATGCGAACACTTTGATAAACCAAGCTAACATACTTTATCAAATTATTGGATGGGAGCCTCAGTAATAAAATGTAATAAAATGTAACCAAAAAACTTGCTTGTTATGTTATTTATAGTATCCTCCTCACTAAATGTTGTCTTTTTTTTGGGGGGGGGCATCAGCCCGCCTTTGCCGTTTGGTCCTTGAGGTCCCATTCAAATGTCTCTTTTTCCAGTATTGGTAGCCTGTGTCCCAGACCATCATCTATTTTCTACACCTTGGTGGTACAGGGACGCCTTATTGCCCCTCTGGGTCTGAAAAATAGGTCTGATTCTTTTATTTTGTTAATGTTTTGCTTTGTCCCTTGCGCTTCTGGAGTATACGGGGGATCGAATCCATATCCCTCAGCCCCAAAGGATATGTCCTTGAGTAAGGCTGAACTCATCTTTTCTCTAATCTTTTCAAGTCAAGGTCACTTCCAGAAAACATCATTTTTGGTTGAACATTTAACAGATTGTTAGATTGTTGCGCATCATCAAATTTGATGTAAATAAGGTGCGTACCTTTGAGGAGCTAAACTAGACGATAACAATTGCAACAACAGTTTTCCAGCTTCTTCAAACTGCTGATCTTTGTATAACTTGTGGAATTCTCTATATTTGCCTGCATTAAAAACAAAGAAGGTGATTCAACTATAAGGGCATTTCTATGCCTTCATCTGGCACAACAGAGATTGAATTAGGCCAAACGGTTTTTATTGGGGAGGGGGGACGCCAATTTAGTTATAGTTCTCCGTGTAAGCGAAGGACTGGAATGACAAAAATAGCCCCCTGTTGAAATTTATCAAAAAATTCAGCCACTCTTCTTAGACGAGTAATCTGGTTTTAGTACTGTCAGTACAACATATACAATGTTACTGGGTTAAACGCAAACAGACGCACTAGCGTTGTCAAAATGTAAGAATCCTTTCCAACCTTTTACCATTTCATCTTAGGAGGGACCGTATGGCCCTTTGATCTTTAGCGAGGATTGGTTACTTCTAAGGAGCAGGTGATAGTGCTTCAGTAGCAATCTGACCAAACGTATTAGTTGCTACTGTACAACTCTTTTTTCACCGGCAGCGAAAGGGTCAAGTCGAACGAGAATGCTTATGCGGAGGAGGCTCCTTCATAGCGACAATCGTTACACAAAGCAGTCGTCTTTAGAATCACCGGTTACAATAATTGCCGAGATTGGCTTTCCGTGAGCCACAAGAAAAGGCTCATAAAGGCATTATCGATGGCTGTCTTGCATTATTAATAGGGCATTTGCTGGGAGTATCAGCTGTCGAAGCCAACGGGGTGGAAAGATTCATGTATGCCTTAATCGTTGTTGAGAATCTGGTGGCACGTAGGAGGGTGGGAAGCTGACATATGACTCCTATAATCAGGCGATGAAACGCTAGGAAAAAATTTGACTGTTGCACATATAACTTTGCATGCACTTGGCTGAAGATTGAAGCATAAGCGAAAAACAACGAGTAAATGAAATTAGAAATCCGAGAAAACTGCGAGAAAACGCGGAAAAGCTATATTACATAAAGAAGATACTTTCATCTTCTGAATAGCGAGGGGAGCTATTAAATGGTTCTGGTCATGTAATATTGTATTGCATTTTAAGCGTTTTACAACTGATTTTCGGCAGATTTCGCCTGAAAATCGGGGCCTCTAGCTCAAAAATCACGTGGAAATAATATGATTCAGAACGAGACAGACCTAACGGCAATTCGTTTCTATCAAGATAGAAGAATTTCATTTTAATTTTAACTCTAAAGACACAAAATCCCTTCAACTTTATCAAAACAAGAAAGAACCTACAATAAGTTGCAAAATTGCTGGACCCCCTGGGAATATATGAGACTTTAAACCCCCGCTCCCCCGTGTCAATTTTGATTCGAAAGAGACCTACTCACTTGCAGCCCCATTTAAGGTGCTTCGTAAAGAACTGGCAGAATTAAGGCCGAAAACATCTTGAAATGAGAAAGTCTTTTTTTAATCCAGATGAAAATGAATAGGCCACTTTTGAGTGAGTTAATCAAATTTGATAAATTGTGGCGACCGCAAGCTGGTGGAAAACTTAATCGCTAGAGAAACTCTTATCATTGGCTTTGGTTTTAATAAAAATACTATAACGTGTTTAATTCGGCTCTTGAGTGAACTATGTTGCGCTGAGAGAATGCGACAGTATGGGATAGGAAAAGCCGACAAGATGTTTATCAATACTTATGGACAATATGTACGGGTAGTTCGTGGGATATGAACACGCTCTCGAATTAAATACGCTTTCAGTATTATACTTGTATGCCGACATATAGCAGGTGAAGGATAGCCGCGCTTTTCAGATCTGCGCCTTATAGGTGATATTTCAAATGGAAAAAGGTTCTTTTCAAACACAAAGCATCGGATATTTTCAAGGACTCGGTCTAACGGTCTTCCACAATTACAAGCTTCTTCCCCCACCTGGAATGGAGATACAAGAGAAGAGGGTAGAGGGCTCAAGCGTCTATCCTGCTATCCCATCCACTGCTAATGGGGGCTACAGCAAAAATGCAATTTTAGCGGTTAAAAGAATAGTTGAGTTACGTAAGGCAAATCGCTTTGAGGGATGTCAAACCCCTATTCCATGGTGCAAACGACCCTGTCTGTGAGGAAATAAACTTACAAAATGAGCAGGTATCTATGGTAATTCCTAGTCAAACCAGAGTTAGGTAAACATTACGGTAACACGGTCACTATGGAAAGTCTACGAAAATAGAAACTCCTTTGCCGCACCCAAGCCATACCCATTTTCTCTTGTCTTGTGCGGAAGGTTTGCCTTCCGGTATGCTTTGTCCGGTGGAAGATTAATAACGTTTCTGGACATTGAGTCAAACATACATAAGCCTCTTCATACAAGCCCTCTCCCATCCCGACGAATATGCCCCACCTTGACTCAGCCCCACCTGAAAATGTAAAATTGATGATACCTCCAGGAGGCTAATTCACGGATTTAAGTTATGTTGAGCCTGTCTCACCCGACTGAAAAGCTTTCTGAATGAAAACAAAGCGGATAGTCTCGTTACAATTTATTTTTATTCCCTAAAAAAACCAAACCTCAAATCTAATATCTCAGGAATTATGTATTAATTGGCATGAAATTATATTTAAAGTTTAATTCTTATCTGGATGGTAGGCTTCCGATTTAGTCAATACATTCGAGGCTGTACAATTTTAGAACAATTAATTACGATTTGAGAGATGCGAAGCATTGATTATTGAAGAAGAACGTACGATGAATTTAAGGAAACAGCCCAATGCACACTTAATTTCTGCTTTTATCGATTCACGTTGGTGTCTTATTTTTTAATATTCAAAACAATGCGAATACAAAAGAGTTAGAGGGAAAAACCGCACATAAAATCCTACTTTTATATGAACATGTATTCTATAAAGGGACGTTTAATCATGGTTTAATTCACATAAAAAGCGCCTTGTTTTCTCTTAAGTTCTTGTTCAAATAATGCGATTGTAATTTTTTACTGTAGGACATCGTTGTGCAACATAATTCGCTGATATAAAGGTTAGCAAAGGTTCATGATTTGAATGGCAAAAGAGAAGTCATGAGCAATTGAAAGATTGGCCAGAGTTTATAAGAATGTCATGTTACAGATTGCTAAAATATTTTCCTTGAGAAACAATCCGAAGATAATTATAGTGATAATGCTAATGATGATGATAATGATGGTGACTGATTTGGATGATGATGATAAGGATGATTATGAAGATATGAGGATGCTGATCATGATGATCATAACAATGGTTGGTGATGATAATGATGGTGATAATGGTGATTATAATGATGATGATATGATGGTTAGAATGATCATGAAGATGTGAGGATGCTGATCATGATGATCATAACAATGGTTGGTGATGATAATGATGGTGATAATGGTGATTATAATGATGATGATATGATGGTTAGAATGATCATGAAGATGTGAGGATGCTGATCATGATGATCATAACAATGGTTGGTGATGATAATGATGGTGATAATGGTGATTATAATGATGATGATATGACGGTTAGAATGATCATGAAGATGTGAGGATGCTGATCATGATGATCATAACAATGGTTGGTGATGATAATGATGGTGATAATGGTGATTATAATGATGATGATATGATGGTTAGAATGATCATGAAGATGTGAGGATGCTGATCATGATGATCATAACAATGGTTGGTGATGATAATGATGGTGATAATGGTGATTATAATGATGATGATATGATGGTTAGAATGATCATGAAGATGTGAGGATGCTGATCATGATGATCATAACAATGGTTGGTGATGATAATGATGGTGATGATGATGTTGATGATGATGATGATGATGATGATGATGATGATGATTGATGATTGATGATTGATGACTGATGAAGATGATGATAATGATGATGATAACGATGATGATAATGATGATGATCATGATGCTGTTGCAGATGATGGAGATTCCACCTTTAAGAAACGAGTTAGTCGGAATTAGTTCGACCATAAAGCACAGCTCAACGTCTAAAATTTGCTGTGAAACTGAACATCACCATGGCAACATGCATGCTGCTGCACAGTTAACCGAGGCCTGTCCTCGTTTTAATAAATCGAATAAACTGTATGTGCAGATGGAATGAGTCAAACTTAAAGATTGTTCGTACAAGAGAATAAATGCGGCTCAATATCTCAGAGGAGTCCGATTGCTGGCGCTAATACTGTTACAAGCCTTAGCAAATGTATTACAAAGAATCCGACGCTATTAAAAGAGTTGGAGTAATAGGATTTCACGGTACACCGTGTCCTAAAACTCGAGAGGATAAAACTGTAAACAGCTTTAACAAAACGGCCAATTACATTGGAGACAAGCCAATCAATCTAACTTTAAATAAATCGCATAAGATGGTCCAAGTTTAATAAAAAGGTTACCTTTTTCATGGTTAAGAGGATGTGCTTCACACAGGGAAGTCGAAGGCACTTCAAAGTTGGTGGGGCACAGCAGGGATGGGCACAGGAGAAGATGGGTAACGACCGGGAGGAGCAAAGGCAGATTGAGTGCAAGAGGGTACTGGCAGATATGGGGACAGGGAGATAGGGGGAAACGGAGAAGGACAAAGAGGGAGAGAGGGGGAATAGCAGAGTAGGATACAGGAAGAGGGCATTGACAGCAAGGGCACAATTCATTAAAGGGGCACTTCTATAAAAAAGGCACGAAGCAAAAGGACAATTTCCAAATGTCTTGGGGATATGTACCCCCGATAACACCAGATTCTGATGTCCTTGTAATCAAACATGGTGTATACCATGGTGATGACTGCACTGTTTGTTATTAGTAGTTTTTACTGTCATTGTTAATGTTATTGCTTGTGTTGTGGTTGCTTTTGTTCTTGTTTTGTAAGTTATTGCAGGATTTCCTCCTTATAACAATTGTTACGTATTTTCCGAAAGTGTCCCGCGTCCCAGAGTGTCCACGGATCAAAGAAAAGTAGCGGGCAAGTATATCTCAACTACCTCCATTATGCCGAGTTTTCAATTACCGCTTTCCAGCAGCCTGTCTCCAAGACCACCAAAATATAATGGATGGTCCGTGCTAACTGAAAACATATCTCCTACTGAAGAAACCCCTATCCCAGAACCCTGTTGCTGAATTCCCATGGTTGGTTTTCTATTAGACACACAAACAACGAAACGGCTCCTTCTCATTGATTCATCTTTAAATGAAAACAACAGACGGAATCCTCCTGCAAAGCAACCAATCAAAAAAGCCTTCCTTGATTTCTATGACAACAGGGAAATCGACAAGTCATTACCAGGATTGTGGCACAGATGGAATCTTTAGAGCAAAAAACCTGTCGAGTTCACACAGATCGCATTAACACCTTGTTTTACCCAATTTCAAATCGATGGCAGTTCTCCTAACTTACCATGTCAAAACATGACCATTTAGGGAAAACTTCAATCGTTTGCAAAACACGTTGGACCCCATCTTCAAAAGACATCCGTACCACGTTAAACACACACAAAACGAACAAATGCCGTTTGACAACAAAGTATTTTCTCTCATCAGTTTCTTAACTCACATCGTATTGAAATCAATACAAATAATTCATCTTTATAAGCGATTCAAAACTGCGGTTTTCCATGTCGTATGGGCTTTCTCTACAAAATGTGGCGGTGCTCATTTGTGACGTTTTTACAGTCATTCATTCAAAGGACAAATATCATTCATATTGCTTCATTGGATTGTCAATTTATTCTGACAGCGGCGAAGGTAGGGAAGAAGCTAATGAAGCAATCCTGTGGGTTTCCAATAGAAAATGTTAAAGGGCCTCGCTAATTTATGTATCTCAATCACTAAACTTTATACCACAATTTTCGTTGGGGTGAGGAGGGGCGTCCGCCTTCTATTCTATGCTACTGCCTGCCAAAGACGTTAGTTTCTAGAAATCAGATAGAAAAACAATGCACATCGTTTGCGCTTTAAGTTAAAAAGTTTAGTGTTTTTCGAACGAACATAGTTTAACTCGAAAAACAAGTATCAATTTCATTGACATTGCTATTCTTCAATAACATGTGTACACTGGCGGAAATCCAGGATTTTATTTGGAGGACTGGATCCCTCAAAGTTCCGACAAAAATATACTTGAGAAACAAAGTTTATAGATTCCTCCTTTCTCCGTTCCCAGCTCCTGTATCATTGCTATTAGAGATAGTAGCATTATAAGGATAGCATTTCAAAGGCTATCAAGTTAGAAGAGAGTTAATAAGAAGTTAAAGAATGGAAGAAAAATTTCTGGCGCTTGAATTTTCCGAGAAAATTATAATTTGGGGAAGGGGGCTCCATGTAATTTCTGCCCCTTTATTTGTTGTTATTCACAATCAGTAGCGTAGAGCTATAAAATGACATAATGGGATATAGAGGACCCTTCTGAAAATACAATTAGGAACAATTCAATCATGTGAAAATCTACCTTTTTGCCTAAAAAGCTAGGGGGTAAGACCCACGGCACCTCGAGCTTTCATCTATGTTTACAATGTCGTAGGTAGTCTCTTCAAGATCAGAGATCTAGGGAGTTCATTTTGGGTGCGGAAATGGCAGGAATATTTTCTTCAAACGTGACATGGTCTGCATTAAGCGTGAAATAGTCTTAGCTAAGCAGAACTCGGTTATTTTTAGCACTAGAGATTATGCTTGAATAGAAGTCACAGAATATGGCAACACAGGCGAGGTATTGAAGGTTGAAGGCAGTATTACACACAAAAGGATCCGAATTCAATGCGAATGTTCCTTAAAGCAATTTTCATTTCCGCGTATGTCTGAAAAATGCTTCATTTTTGATCGTTATCGACCTGCATATTTGATGCTACTTCCACTGTACACTATATCAACCCGTCTGCGATTTTCCGTGCTTTATTATTTAAAAGCATGCATTATATCGGCAATTACAGTGGACGGCTCTTGGTAGCTTTCAATTGTATAGCATGCTGTGAATTGTGGTTTATCGCAACAAAAATCATGCCGCCCATGTTGAAGAAAATACGTCGACGTGAAAGACGTGTCCATTAGCAACGAGAACACTCTCTTTCTGACTCATTTCAATTCATTTTCAAGAAGTTTATCCATATCATGAAAGCTTGCCTATTCTAATAGTGCATCCTATTTCGTCCTCTATATATTTATATTTCAATTTTAACTTCTGTTTTATTCTGTTCTGTTCTGTTCTGTTCTGCTCTGTTCTGTTGTTCTGTTCTTTTATGTTTTTCTATTCTATTCTATTCTATTCTATTCTATTCTATTCTATTCTATTCTATTCTATTCTATTCTATTCTATTCTATTATATTCTATTCTATTCTATTCTATTCTATTCTATTCTATTCTATTCTATTATACTCTATTCTATTCTATTCTATTATATTATATTCTATTCTATTCTATTCTATTCTATTCTATTCTATTCTATTCTATTCTATTCTATTCTATTCTATTCTATTCTATTCTTTTTAAAGCCAATGATAAGGACAAAATCAAACTGGCACTTTTAAGAGTCAAGTTAATAAAATGTAATCTTACCTAAGAACGTGAGCCTGTCACCTAACAGCATTGCAGAGCCAAGGTTATCGATGATATCCAAATCGGACAGTTTTCCTGTTTCCATATATTCGGTAAATATTCTGAAATTATTAACATTAATAATTATTATTAAAAATATAAGATCAAAAGAGAACTCAACTTCAAAAACTATATTTTCGTACAATAAAAATCTGTTTCAGAGAATTTGAAGAAGTAATGATTGGAAGTGCGTCGATTCGAAACTAAAATGGTCTTTGGCTCAAAAAGTACTTCTAATACTAGTCTCTTTTGAGTCAAATTTTTATTAGTTTTTTTACCATAAAGCTTTGCCTGTAGTTCAGTGCTGGTACAGCGTAGGTGCTTCACAAAACACTTACAAAATTTTGTTGCTTTACTTTTAAAGACATGATGGCCTAGATTCAGCAGTTTCTAACTATAGCCTTTAACAGCAACCGCATTGGCAATAACGCAACCTAAATACCTACTCTTTAAAATTTCGATCCTGAGTAAGTTTTAAATGAAAAACTTAGCCTAACAGATTCATAAGTCTCAGGCGTCTGCATGCAGGTTATTAGGGTATTGAAATTTCCTGCATCGGTGGCTAATGATATATATATATATATATATATATGAAATCAATTAGGCAATGGCTGACATGGAGTATACATGCTAACCATAAGGGTGCTACCCAATTGTAAATTTTAAGTCTCGACCTGTGATTCGAACCCCGTTCGCCGTCACCGGAGTCAAGCGACCAATCCACTGCGCCACACAGGCACAATATATATATAGATAAGCTCGCGAACAACTTTTTCGGTTGAAACAGGAACATTTTTAATTTTTCAAATTAATCGAGAAAACTGAAATCTTTCGCCACTTGAACAAAAATGTGACCGTTACCTCTCAGCCAGCAAATTTGCAAAAACGGCATCCTAAAAAAAGATCGGAAAGTTTCAAAAAGATTTTTGCATTAAATTCTTTAATCAGGGTTGTCATGCAATTTGAGCATTAAGTTAACATTTGATTTTCGTCTTTCTTAAACCATGTCCTAATCTTGCATATCCATCTTTCTCTGGAGCTAGGTAAAAATACGACTTTCCTTGCCTAATGATCCAAGATTTCTGGACAGAATGTCTTTCGATTAATATCTATCCTCGACTTTCAACCTTAATCAACGGAGCTTCGAAGACTATAACATAACTGTGCTGTTAGTGACAATCGGTATTAATAGATGATGCAGATGAAAATTGCAAAAATGCACGAAAAAAACAAGGGTATTTATTTTCTGTTTTACAAGTTTGCAATTTTGTACTTTTGCAATTTTCTGACATTAGCTAGCGTTAATATTCTTTCGAATGCTGCCGAAGTCAGAATGATATTAAGTTTAAGAGAGCTTAACTCATGTCAACGTTTACATCATAGTTGACATGATCCAGATCGACTGAACGAAAAAACTGAAAAGTAAGTCGCGTCGAGTCTATCCTTAATTTCAGCTCAGTTAATTCTTAAAAATATTCTTCTTTTCTTTGAAAGAGGAAGCCGTTTTGTTTCAACACTCAAAATGCTCCACAGTTATCCTAGAATCCTAGAAGACGAATCTTAGTCTTTAAACGGTGGTATTTCCTTGCAAGGAAATTATCAGGCCAATTAGATCAATTTTTAAATTATCTCTACTCAAAATTGCTGCATTGTCAATAAAAGGAAAAAATTTGCTGTGTCTTGTAAATACAGTTGCAAAATACATATGGATTTGGTTTATAAATGGTCACATATATAACGTGTGCCCAAATTCACTTCAAAGGCACAAACATAAAAATCGCTTCCTTGAAGAATGTGAGCCTAACTTTTCACGCGCTTAAATGCATCTTAAATAAATGAGGATAACTGTTTCAAATGCTGAAGTGAAGTAATAACAATTCCTTTTTGCTTTCTTCTGCATCCTTCGCTCGGTTGTTCAAAATATCTTGTACGTATAACATGTGTGCCAGGAAATTTCATACAAGTTATCTCGCTGGGTCTTTCTACGATCATAAAGACATTGAACGCTGACATTTGCAATGATCAAATGCTGTTTCAAACGCGGATCCAGCAAATTTAGGCAAATTCAGGCTAATTACTTGCACCAAGACAAGAGACTGCAAAAACCATCTCATGGCCCTAATCGTTTGATTAAATTCAGATGAAATTCCTTCTGTTGGATTTGGAAGTGCCATCTTCTTAGTTTCGAAACAGCACTACTCAACTGCAAATTTCTAATTCTGCAGCCTTGCTCAATTGTTAGCAGTAAAACCAAACGACTAACCTTTGCACGAAGACACCATGTTAACGATGAACCTAGCCTTCCACGTCTTAAAGCTCGCATCGCCATTACTTTACAAATGCTCCTTGCTAAAAAGCATAACAAAATAAATAAAAAAAATTAGAGAAAATACATTTAGTCTCTTGTTCGTCAAAGCTGAAATGACGCAGTATA
>OZ025191.1:2049473-2058973 GCA_964019065.1 Catostylus mosaicus
CTTTTATTGCCTTTCTGTCGTTTTCCAATGGAATATGTTCAACGTAAACTTCTAGCTGCGCCCTAAGAATAAAAGACGAATTATTACAATATAGAATAGATCCATAATGGATTGGCGTTGCTGCTCTGCTTTGCTAGACGGTGCAATGCCAAGAATCCATGATATTCTATGCTTTTTGTTTCATTTTCAAATCATCGATATCTGTCTTCATTATTTTAGCCGCTTCTATTCTTCACTGCTTTGTCCCCTTACACCCCTATCTTCCCTGTTCTGTTCTGCTCTGCTATGAACCACACCACGCGACACTACACTACACCACACCACACTACATCACACCACACCACGCGACACTACAACACACCACACCTTAACACAGCACAGCACACCACACCATACTACACCACACCACACCACACCTCACCACACCACAACACATCAAACCAAAGTACAGCACAGCACACCACAGCACACCACACCATACTACACCACACCACACCACACCACACCTCACCTCACCTCACCTCACCTCACCACACCACAGCACAGCACACCACACCATACTACACCACACCACACCACACCTCACCTCACCACACCACACCACACCTCACCTCACCACACCACAGCACACCACACCATACTACACCACACCACACCACACCTCACCTCACCTCACCACACCACACCTCACCTCACCTCACCACAGCACACCACACCATACTACACCACACCACACCACACCTCACCTCACCTCACCTCACCACACCACACCTCACCTCACCTCACCACACCACATCACACCACACTACCGAATTGATGCTGTCCAATTATAAAGAAGAGAACACAAACCTTCCATAAGTTGGACAGCTCACAAGATAGTCTGCAGCTACTTGCCACAAGCTAAAATATAAAAATAAGATAGGCAAATAACAACTAAATCTGACAAAAGTAGAAAAGCCAACTTAAAAACATCCTAGGTAGGTATGGCAAGTGATAGAACTATAGGTATGTACAGCCATTTAAGAACAAACTAATCAATGTAATTCAATGGTCATACGTCCCATGGTTATAAGAGGTTGCAGCTTAAGGAGATCCCATGTTTTTAAAATTACCTGAGGCATTTTATGTGACATAAAACTGTTTTGAAAAAGGCATTTCCGTTATTAAAATCTGCTGAATCCTGCCTCTAATTGGAAGACATTTTGTGCAAGCAGTGGTGTATAAAGCTTCGGAAGAGGCTATACAAGCATTGGGAGGATCATTTACAGTGCTGCTTATAAAGACTACAATCGTGAAGTAGAAAAAACAGTAGGGAAGCTCTAGCGCTGAAAGTTTAGCCTTTGCTATGCGCTTCATCATATCAAAAACGCGTGCAAGTTACAGGCCATCTTAACTGCTTAGCCCCGAATTCTCCTGATTTCTTCGTGTTTCTGCGGGCTATTAAGCTTTGGCTTCGTTACAATCAGCGCAAGATTCCAACCCGCGTATTAAGCTGCGGTATGAAGGCATTGGCCTCCAGCCTCGGTGCCACTCATGACAATGACCTCGTTGCAGGGCCAAGAAAACTGGGCGTCTAACATCATTATTTGGGCATTGTGATTCTCAGTTTGCGACAGGACTCTTCTCTTTCCATTTTTGTAAAGTGTTGCTCTTTATTTGTATATATATATAAATCTTTCTTTTTATAAGAAACTAAGCAAGGGCTCATCAAGGCAAAAGTTCTTTATCGCTTGGAGCCCTAAGTAAAAAGTTTCTTGCGAGCCGGTTTCTTAAAAAACATCGATCAGCGAGTCTGTGTGCAGTGCATCTAACATATAACTTAATATAACTTAATATCTGGCTATTGGTTTAGGCCCTAGGGTCAGATCTTGTTAACTAACTGACGAAGCAAAATAGAAAAGAGCAAAATAGAAAAGAGTTACGGTTTATGGCCCACCCATTGACTGAGTCAACTTATCTTCAATTATTTTATTGGATAAATCGACGTAAATACCTTAACTGCCAAGGGAGAATTTGAGACATTTCCCGGGAATTCGTTGACGTAGATGACGTGTTTTTCAGTCTAGGCTTAGGCCCTTTGATAAAGACAGCCGGGAAGATCTTGATAGGCAAAGTTATCCACGAAGAACAAAGCAGTTCGGTACTACAAAACTGAGACTCAGGAAACTTAAAACGGATATTCGGTGTCCGCAAAAGCTTTCAAGTCCACGTTCGCATCTTTATAAAGCCTCTTATTCAAGTGCCTTCTTTGTGGAGGATTACGTAAGGTCAGAACCTGATTAAAAGTAGCCATTTTTCAGCGAGCATAAATCCATACAGTTCATAGAAATGATACAATTAGAAAGTCTATGAGCTTTTAATGGAGATTGTAAATAGGCAACTATAAGAACGGCTTAACGGTCAGATAAGAAGGAAGTATGGCTGTGCTGAGACTTGAATAAGAGAAAATAATATGCGGACATGTCATTGAATAGTATAAACGAATTATGTTGGTGATACACTTGGGAGCAAAGAAATGAAGACTTTTGTTTAACACGCGAAAATGACACTCTTATCATATCATCGCCAATGTGTCATCCCGAGCGTTGCCTCTCGTTCCTTTAATTGCGCCTAAGCCGCTATGAATATCTGTTTCGTGTTGCAGAACTTTCAAATGGTACCAGGGGCGCACTTCCAATTCGTTGGTTTGGGGGGGGGGTTATATTCTAGCAAGATCGGCTTACATTTCGTCATCATTTGGGACCGACTGTTTGTGGCAACTTGATGTGACAAGTGAGGGAATATTTCCTCTGATGCGCTCCGGACCGATTTTTAAAACTGTCCATTTTGGTTTATCTTGCTTATTCCCAAATGATAAGGTTTTTTGCAGGTTTATATACCAATTGCCTATAGATAAAACATGTTTGAAACAAGTCAGACAATACAGGGGGGATGTGAAGCCCCAACATCTCCTAATGTGCGTTCCTCTTATGGTACCATAAATTGGAACCATAATTCAGCACACCGAGAAACACCTTCGTTCGACACCCTTCAGAATATAACAGCATCTGATTGAACGAATGAATAAATAAATTCATAGCCAAATGAATTAATGAAAGAATGCATGAATTAATAATTGAATGAATAATCAAAGAATTTTGGCTTCCAGTAAGCCCTAAAACAGGAAACGGTCTAAGAACAAATTTCAAGATTGCAAAATATATAAAAAGCACCCCGTAAAGGATGTGGTGAGCTAAGACCAATCCTACTATGGGGTAGAAATTTTATTTGGAAAGCTATCGAAGAACTGGATTTAAAATTGAAAAAGTCCACTTATTTTCCGAGCAGCAATTACATGAAAGTCACTAACCTGATCAGTAACTTCCTTTAACTTTACTGGTTTCCTTATATTTCTCATTGGTAAGCTAGTGGCTTGCTGATAAGAACCACAATTCATTTTAATCATATGAAATTTCATTATAATCTATTAAGAGTAGAAAAGGTTCCTAAAGTCATTAATATCCAAGCAGCCGAAAGCAATTCTGCTTTCCGCATTTGTAACAAATAGTAAATCAAAAAAGGCAAACATCAGTCATAGTCAGACGAGAAGATATGTTTTAGTTTAACTGAATATATCCGTTCATCCTGTTTTTCATTTCTTTATTTGTTCATTCACTTTGTCCTTCAATTCATCTTTCTTTGATTCCTCTATCAATTAACTAATTAATTAATTAATTCATTCATTCATTCGTTCATTCAATCATTCATTCATTCATTCATTCGTGCATTCAATCATTCATTCACTCATTCATTCATTTATTCATTCATTCAATTTTTCCTTAATTCAGTCATTCACTTGTTTATCACTTTATGTTTTTAAGAGTCCATTTCTTCATTTATTCATCAAAACATTTATTCAATCAATTCTTTATTCATTCGCTTATCTATTCGTCCATTCATACATTCAATCAGTCACGAGTATTATTTGCTTATAACAGAAATTTTAAAGCTTTAATAATTCTTCCAAGTGTTTGATGAATAAACCATAAATCCGTAAAACCATAAGTCATTTAAATCATCTCTTTGGCATGTAGATGAATTGCTTTTTTAACACTGTGGCTTCCCTGGTATAATGGCCTGGCTAGAAGTCCTGGATTCCTGCTGCCCTCCCTAGCAGGGGTGGCTAAACCATAAAAAGGGGCAATAGAATAACATAATTGAGAACTGAGAATTGTATCGCAATAATGAATTTTCAGATAAAGTTAATGAAAGATACTTGAGCTGAACCCAAAATTCATTCGCAAATCAGTTCGGCTTGGATAACCAAACATTCGCATTACATCTCGCAGCAGTTACGTACAGTTTACGTTTATCTTATTGGACGTAAACGTTCATCTTTTCATCACTCCATCACATTGCATCTGTATCCAATCACAATGTAACATAGTCTTCCTTACTTTCGTTTTAGCCCAATATATTTCTGCTTATGGCAGTCATCGTCTCTTGCCTCCTGCAGTTGTGTCACAGTAGAGTTTTGTAAAATAGTTGAAACGTGTATAGTCAGTCTTTAAATTGACAAAAACTTGAGTTTTTCTAAGGGAATGAGCGTCAAATGCCCGCCTGCTGCAGGTGCTGCTAGATTTCTTAGTCCTAATTTCTGAACTGAAGTAAGCAAAAACAGGAGTTTTTTGCTTGATACAGGCCATATCCGAGTTGCTTTTTTAGTAACATACCAGAATGTCGGCTGCACTGCAACAGAAAATCTTGAGCGCAATATTCAAAGTTCCTCAGATGTGAATAAGTTGTTATGTAGCTACGAACAGAGCTACAATGATAGTTACTGCTAGATTATTCTAGAGCAAAATTAGAGTGAAACAGAACATCGCAACTTGTCATTTAAGTAATTTAACATTTTGTAAATGAAACCAAGAGCTATTTGACACTCTCGAAATGATATCTACAGCACAGCACAAGGATCCTAAGTAAAAATACCGCATTAATATTCGATTTACCTCTCAACGTCATCCAAGATTGCCACAGATTATAAGGATTATCAGATAGTAATTCAAAGGTTATGTAGTAAATCAAAGCCAGAAATATTGAAAATTTTTAGGAGAATACGAACAGTACCATGCTGTTTACAGATAACGGGAATCTGTGTGTCAGAAGCTAATTGACAAGTTGTCACTGTGATGGCATTTAGAAAAATTAAGTTCATAGTATTTTGGTTTGTGATTTACCGTGGTCTAAATCTGTACGAGTGACGGAGATTTACCAACACAAGTAGGGATTGTGAAAGTTGTTGACAGAATTTGAAGAGGCTGCAAGGATCTCCAAATCCCAAGGCACACTAAAAAGGATTTTACTACTCTGCCTTAAAGACTTGGAGCGATATGCCTGCTAATATTAGAGAAATACAAGCACTAGGGCACTTCAAAAAAGAACTAAAAGCGCACAGATAAGAATGATAAGTAAATCCAAACATGACCCTCTGGAAGGACAGCTTAGACTATTTTTTTTCATTAATTTTACCGTTTTTATTGTTTTCTTGGTAGTTAACTATTGTAATGATTATAGCTGAAGTGGTATCTTATTACAATAAATAATAATAATGATTATGATATGGCTGGTGATGGCCAACACAGGCGGGATGGCATACTAAATCGCTTTTGCATGGGAAATTGTATCTCAAATGAGAGGGACATCACCTTGCAAAGGTCGTAAAATCAATATTTTATCAAGCTATTGTATAACGATAACGGAAAATATGGCTCTGAGATATTCGAAACAAGAAATCCTATCATTAAAAGCATTCAAATGTGATCATTCTTTTTCAACCTTCTCTAGTTTCCCTGCACAGTATTCCATGCTTCTCCATCTCCTCCCTGCACAAGTGATTTTAACGCTGACAGTCTATGAAACATGGTCTTACCTTTACTTTGCAGTTTTATGCCAAATAATAGGAGCAATAAACAATATGCTTACTTGCAATGCAACTAACTAGCGATAGAAAACTGAAATGTTTGATACCTGTTATTTGCCATCAAACTTTGAATGTAATCAAGCAAAAGAAATTCTCTCAAATTGGCACCGTAACTAAAAAACAACAGAAAATTTGGCTGTTTTTAGGCCGATTCAGATTCAGATTGTTCCTGGTTGAAACAAAAAGGGCATTTTACGCTTATGCCTAACAATTAACCTTTAGATTCCGTAAAAACTGTTTTTTGTGACTTGTCTTTCCTTTCCTTTGTTTTGCAATCATTGATATGTTGTTTTAATTCATTGTAATTTTCCTTTGAAACATGTAGCTTGTACTTTTTAAATGAACATCAAATATTGAATTTTTAAGTCAAATATCAAATGTTATTGTCAAACGTGAAAGCTAAATGATAAATGCTTAATGTCAAAAGTGAAAAATAAAATTTTGTAAATAAATTTAAAATGATAATGAAAGCTAAATGATAAATGCTTAATGTCAAAAGTGAAAAATAAAATTTTGTAAATAAATTTAAAATGATAATGTTAGATATTACATGCTGAATGTTAATGTAAATGCTACATGATGGATGTTAAATTTCAAATACCAAACGTCAATGGTTAAATGGGAAGATGTTAAAGCAACAAATATAAAAAAATACACGGTAAAAGTTAAATGTCAAAAGTTAAGTAATAAATGTAAGATTTGCAGGTTAAATGCTGATGTCAAATGTCAAACGTCAAATGCTAAATTTCAAATGTCAAATGTCAAATGCCAAATTTTAGAGTCAAACGTCAAAAATTGCGTTAAAACGTAAAGGTTGAATGTCAAGTATTAAAAAAATAAATGTAAAATGTCAATGTTAAATGCTGATACCAAATGTTGAGTGCTATATTCGCAAGGTTTCTACGTATTACCATGCTTTTTCGAATTTTTTCTTGCTTCATTCGATTGTCATCAGTAAATCCTTATGAGAACAAAACTAAACGTTTTCGAGACTCTTGATTTAAGACTTCAAAATCTATTACATACCCTAAATCGTGATCTTTCAGCATTTCACAATGATACAGCAAATCTGTTAGATGAGCAACAAACCACCAATTTGGCAAAGATTCACTGAAAAAAGACCAACAACTCTTACAAATTAGAACCAACTTGTTTTTAAAAAACAAGACTGAACTAAAGCGCATAGTAACAAGATCTGCATGAATAACTGCATGCGCTGTAGTTGCTTTAATGTAGCCATTGATTTCTTTATCATGTTTTACTCTCCTATTTTCTTCTATATTCATTGTTCTCCGCCATTCTTTCTCTCTACAGATTCTGTCATAACAAGATACGTGCATTCATATAATATTATCAAAATTACTCGGGCTTTTATTAAAACAATTCATGTAAAATATTTTATCAGGTTTCTTTTCTTTTTTACTTGCATTATCGACAAGCCAATTGTACGCTAAATACCTTAAATAAGTGAGGTGTTTTATTGCAATTTATTTTCATATATTTAATGATTTAATTATTATATTCGTATTGCATTACATTAATACCCCATTATAGCATATTATATTACTATTATGTTGCAATTATCTTACTGGCTAAACAACATCACACAGTTTAATACATCCACAAAAACAGCTGAAACACAAAATATTTTGTGAACATTAAAATTTCGTCCATTGCAGGCAAAAATGGTATTCTGTTACACATTGTGGCTGATACAACAGAAATACTAAGGCAGCAATAACATTTTGTTGGATTCAAATATTCACAACTCTGGATTTTGAAATTAAGCTACAATTAACGTTTGAACTAAGGAATTATTGTACCATTGATTTGCAGAGATAACACTAATTATGAATTAAATCCAACCCTGAATAAATGATATCACACACAATATGCAGACATCTACCTCTCGAATACTCTTGAAAATGCTTCGAAACTTGCTTACTCACCTACACTTCCTAATCATTTTGTGAACATCAAAGTTCAAAATTGCAAGGACAATTTCATCCAAAGGAGATAGACATTCAGAACCACCAACAGCTTCAATTGCAGCCTGGAGAAATTGAAAAATATGTTTGAGGGTGAGCTATTGAATTAAATATCCTAAATTTCTTAAGAAACGAATTTTATACTGGATTTCAGCAAGGCTAATAGCTTGCATTTCGAACAGAAAGTTACGATTTTTAATTAACATGAAGCAATTCATTTGGTAATCATTTGCCAAATTTCCTACCATTTTCTCATGCAATCTTTCTAGGTAGGTTTTATGTACAAAATAATCTTGCAATAATTTTGCAGCGAAAGTTGAATTGCCCCAACAAGAAATCCTACTTTCATTCCCAAACAATCCTTGAAAATAATTATAGATTTTAAAAGGGTCCCCTGTCAGCTTTCGTTAGCTAAGTTAGGAAATATTCGTTAGCTTACTAAGTTGGGAAAGATTCTTAAATATAACTCAAGTATTAACCAAATAACTTAAATCATTCAAATATAGGCTGCTCTCTCCTCGATTAGCTTAGCCACTGAGGCCCATCGGTCTAAATGCATGTTGTTAAATTTTTAGTATCTGTTTTGTATAAACCAATAAGTTCCATGTAGAATATTGAATTTCATTAAACCTTTGTCTTTTGTATTGTATTTAATAGAATTTCAAATAGATGAAATATATATGAAATTATAAATGAACTATATGGAGGGCTACATAGAGATAAGTGTATAATTAAAGTGAACAATTAAAGTATGTGTGCAGAGGAATTTCAAAAATTATATAGGCGAATTTACATCAAAATAAAAAATAATATTATATAGGTACCAAAGCATGAGAATGCAATTCATGTGTTTTGACAGTTGGTTCACTGTAATGTAACCTAGCAACAAGAAGCTCGTACCATGACTGGCAAAGATCCCTAAATAAAACAAACAACATATTATTACTGTAAAATATACTGTAAATTAGAACAAAAAACTTTTCAAAATACCAATAATTAAAGTTACCGCGATAGTATGTTCTATTTTGTCAGAGAAGACCGCAATTTAGATATATCTGACCGTGATGAGGTGAAATATCAAATTCGAAAACAAAAAAAATAGCGCACTATGAACAAGCTTTGATGCCAGACAAAAATGGCTCTGATTCAAATGCTAGTTTTCGTTTCTGTGGCTCTTTTCTCTCTTCTTACTCTTCTTACCATACAAACAGCATTTCAACTGAGGCCAAAACACAGATTTACACTTAGTCCAAATCAAAATGTCCTTTTAATGAACGAAAACCTTAGCATTAAGAGGAAAAGAAACTTAATGCAGGTAAAAGAACTCTTGCAATTACATAATGTACTACCTTTGCTCTTCCAGGGCACTTTCTGAACCGCAAATTATCTATCAAAATGAATGAAATCCATTATAACAGATATTTATGTGAATTTAACACCACTAGGGTAATCAATATTGCTGATGAAAAGAAAGATTTTGCGAGGAAAAGAAGAGGTTTTCGTACAAAGATTCTATCTAAATCAAAAATAAGAATTAAAGTTGTAACTTT